>JAJIBD010003873.1:0-192109 GCA_021461705.1 Cryptotis parvus | reverse complement strand
CAGGAGAATCACAGACATGGGGCAGAGATGCTACCGGCTCTCCCTGTGCCCAGCCACTCACGAGGCGCCCAGGAGGGATGGTGGGTTCTAGCCCTGGCCTGCCACCCCAGCAGAGCCTCACTAAGAAGCCAAATGACTCCCCACTCCATGAGGGCTGCCATTTTCCACATCCTGACTTCCCTCTCATCAGAACTCCACCCAGCAGATGAGCCAATCACAGCCCAGCTCATTGAGACCCACCCTGCAGCAGTCTTTTTCAAGTCCGGCCCAGGTATGCTGATTCAGAGACTCACAGACATGGGACAGACCTACTAATGGCTCTCCCTGTGCCCAGCCGCTCACGAGGTGCCCAGGAGGGATGGCGGGTTCTATCCCTGGCCCGCCATCCCAGCAGAGCCTTGCAAGAAGCCAGACACCCCCCACTCCATGAGGGCTGCCATTTTCCACATCCGGACTTCCCTCTCGTCAGAACTCCACCCAGCAGAAGTGCCTATCACAGCCTGGCTCTCGTGGTCACTTGCGGCCATGAGGTTCATCAATAAATGCTGAAGCTCAGAGGTAACTACAAGAGTATGCCACCCGCACGGCAGAGCCTGGCAAGCTACCCGTGTCATATTTGATATGCCAAATACCAGTAACAATTATAGACCTCATTCCCATGACCTGATGGAAAGGTTTGAGGTTCTTTATGTTCCTGGACCAAGCAGATGCCCTTGGGCTCTACTAGCATGAGACAGGACATATGGAGATGTTACTGGGGCCCGCTCAAAAAAATCAATGATGAACGGGAAGACAGTGATACAGTGACAGTGATTGGATAGGGCAGGACTGAATCGATCATTGTCATTGTCACAGGGTTGGCTTACCCTTGAGTGACAAGACTAACCAGTGATAAAATGGAAGCTACCTGTCCATGAGGACTCTCAAGAACATTCTAGTAGATGCCTATAGGGAGATCATCAGGCACCCCTACTTATTCCTTATGTTAAGCATTTGGTCTGTGCTCAGTGTTTCCTTGTGAACATAAAATCCACAATACAGGATGAACAATACATTTCGCAATGCTTGGCTTTTTGGAGGGGAGCAGTTCTAAGCAGTGTCAGGAGATTTTGGGGCCCCTTCCCAGTGTTTTCCAACTGAGGCTGATGGTCATGATTCAATGCAAGGACCTGAGATACAGGGCCACCTGGTAACAGGGATTACCTAAACTGCTCCAGCAGTGCTTGGGGCACCATGCGGTCAGAGATTGAATTGGGGTTAGCTATATACAAGGAACTTGTCTTAACCCCTGTACCTTCCTTCGAGTTTCCACACATGCAATACTTAACCACTTCTACCTAGTGGTTTTAGAAAGAAGTCCAGGTTCCTAGCGATGAGAAATTCCAGGGGATGAGAAATTCCAGGGAGGGATGAAGGGATAATAAAAAAGGCAGCATATGGAGCAGAGAAATTAGGGAGGTGCTGGAGTTCAGTACTAACTCATATATATCCAGCAAAAGGTCACGTTTCCATGTTGGCCAAAAGGGTGGGTCCCTCTGCACCCCTAGGCAAGCATAAGTGGGTGCTGGGTTGTCATTAGCATGTGCTACCAGAGCTCAGGTGAGTTTAGAGGGTCACTGCCATTCTTCACTAGGACCTAAAGCTGAGATTTATCTCTTCTATCACTGGTTCAGCACCCTCAGCAGGTCTCCAGCCCAGCCTAATTTGTATACTATCTCCTGGAAAGTCAGGTAAGGTTTTAGGATGTGGAGGAAGGGGAGAAGGCAGGAATGTTGTGTTTCTTCTGGGAATAGCTACAGGATGAGAGCTGGGATGACGTCAGAAGCAGGAGGAGGCAACGTGTTTTAGGGAAGGCAGTGAGCAGCAGTTTCACGATGCCTACTGTTGCTGCGAGCATCTTTCCTTCCCACCCCATCCTGTTTTTCCAGGCAGGATCACCTTGAACCATGATTAAGGATCAGTATCAGCTCCAGACACAAGTCTGGAGTAAATAACGCCTGACATGCCAAGGTCTGATTCAAAGAAGAAAGAGGAAATCCTCCAATTAAGACAAAACAATTTGACTATTTTTGCCAGAAATTTTAGTTCCTATCTCCCTAGGGTTGCTGTGTCTTTATTTCCTTTTCTTTATCCCTAGGCTGTGCCGGGCAGGAACTGGAGGCACACACAAGCCTGGTACTGGTATGATCTGGTCTGGTCCCTGCATCAGGAGTTCACAATCTGCAACCCTCAGCTCTAAATCTGCTCAGGGCAGACTGGTGGTGGGGGGCTCACTCTGCCTGTGACCCCACAATGCTGATCACACAATCTGTCCTCATTGCGCCTCTTCAAGCCTACATTTCATTGGTATCTTTGCCACAACATAAGAAGCAAGAATCAACCAAAATGTACTCCCCCCCACCTAATAAGTTCCAAGGAAGTGATTTAATTCCTTCATTTTTCATAAAGACTCAACAACAGGAAAGATACCTCCCAAATTGGCCCCACAGGTCCTGGCAGCATCACCAAGCACTAATGTGTGTGGCTGATGACCTTGTGTGACTCCCATAAAGAAAATTCTGTGTTGGAAGCCCCCGGGCTACTGCTGGCTCTGTCCGAGTTTTCTGGTTGTGAGCCTGGTGCCTAAGGGTTGGTTCCTCCACCCATTCCATCAGGAACCAAGAAGCAAAGAGGGACCTGGGCTAAGGTCTGGAGGTGGTTCTCTGAAATCCCAAAGCTAAGGAACCAGTGTGGTGGCCCCAGATGTGTTTGGGGACCACAGCGAGTTTCAAATAAAATTGAACTGATTGAAATGGAGCTTATTGAACATTTGAAATGTACAGGAGACTGTATTTTAAAATCTAGATTTTGGGGGCCAGAGCGATAGCCCAGCGGGTAGGGCGTTTGCATTGCACGTGGCCGGCCTGTGCTGGCCTGGGTTCGATCCCTGGCGTCCCATATGGTCCCCCGAGCACCGCCAGGAGTAATTCCTGAGTGCAGAGCCAGGAGAAACCCCTGAGCATTGCCGGGTGTGACCCAAAAAGCAAAAAAAAAAAAAAATCTAGGTTTTTATCTGCTCTTGAAAGTCTAACCTGGAAGCTCGGCAAGAAGAGTGGCTGCGTCCCTGAGACAGAGCCCTGAGACACCCCTAGTCCTCAGCACAACTGACTTTTCCTCTTCCCTCCCATCCTTTTTAAGGATCCTAGAGTCATCTGGAAAATAAACCTGACCTGGATAGCTAGTGATCAAGGCAGTGCCTGCAGAGAGTTACAGTAATGGGTCCAACTTGACTCCCAGGACTCCGAGGAAAGGGTGTTGCAGAGTGTTAGCAAGGAGTCAAGGAGAACAGTGAGAAGCATGTGTGGCCCTAGATGGGAATCAAAGGGTGAATGACAAGCCTGCAGAGACAACATGCCTGTCTGACCTGGGGGGGGGAGATAAGGCTGGGAGTGGTTAATTGAGTCCGTGCCTTGGAATGAGGGCCCAGAATGCCAGCTAATATTATTCTCAGATATTCATGCCAGAAACTCCAGATATGATGTATGGTTCCAGGACTAAGGCTGCCAAGCTCACCCCTACACACAGTTCCGCCCCCAACCTCATGACGAAAGTTGAAGTGGGAGTCTGGGCCTCAGGAAACACAGGCTGCGAACAAAGTTCTGCAAAGCATCCTCCCCTTCCCAGACCCCTCCCTTATGGAGGTTTCCTGAAGCATCCACAAAGACTTGTGGTAGCAGGGAGCCAACTTCTGGGTTGAATTCTCCCAAAGCACCTTGGGGGAAGAGCAGGAGAAGGAAGGAAGGGGAAAATCTCCTTTCAGCTTCATTAGAGCTCTTGCTTAACCAAGCTAAAAATAAAACTAATTGCTTTTGCTATTCGAATGTGAAAAATCAGTTTTTAAAGGATCAAGATTCTCTCCTTGGCTGGAGAAATCATTGAATCGGTAATAGACTGGCTGCCAATGAATTATGAATGTCGTAATCAAGCCTTCTGGAAGGCCAAAGTCTTGGTTACAAATGGGCACTATAATTAGCAATATGCTGAAGCTGCCGAAAGCCAACGCCCCCTCCCTCTGTCTTTTTTGAAGAGGGAGAGGAAAGGATTGCTCCTTAGGCACTTGGCTTGTTCTTGAACAAATGCCTTGTTCTCACCCATATAGGAGAGATCTAGACAAAAGAGCGAAGAACACTCCCTTCCTGCTCTAGCTCCCTTGTCCTGCTCCACTCCCTCCTCCCTGCCATAAGAAGCAGTTATCAACTCTTTAGTGGTTATCAGTTTGATGAAATCCTCTCCTCTGAACATATCACTGTGATCTTTGGAAGTCAAAGGTGTCAAATGTGCATATCCAAAAAAGGGAACTAGGAGAAGGGCAAGCTTCAAGACCAGACAGACTCGAGAGGTCAACAGGGACCCCCTGCCCAGGAAGGAGAGGTCCTCTCCCTTCCAAGTGAACACAAGCATTCTAGACTGATAGGGACCAAAATAAGAATAGCACCGTCTCTAGAGTTGCATGCCTGACAAGTGGCTGGCTACCTCAATAGAACTAGAGTCCTAGGTTTTGAAACCCTAGTTTCAAGAATTAGGGTTTGCTGGTTTTCCTTCAATCCGTTACCTCTGAATTGTCCTCTAGATATGGGACAAGTACTGACCCTTGAGTTTCCTGAATGGGAGTTACTTTCAAGAGCTTATATTATCCCCACTCTGGTGCGCCTGGTGGTGGGGATGCAGGTAAAGGATCTTCACACAGGTGCAGATGGACCAAACTCTTGTTCCTGTGCCTCTGACTGAGCCAACCACATGGGCCAGATCAGTGACACTCAACCTCTTTGCCCATTATCCACCTTTTCACTGCTGTGATTCAGGTCCTCTGTGACCCAGATCCATTAGAGAAAAAGTCAAAGACTGGCTCTGGACATGGCTCTCCCCTTAGAGTTTCCAGGTGATTCAAACGTGCAGCCATGCTTGAGTGCCACTGGGGCCACTCGGAGCTCAGAGCCTGAGACAGGAGAAAGTGACTTGATTTCTAAGGGTGGGTTGCGATCCTGAGGGTCTCTGAACACTTTCTCACACCGCCCCCCTCTGAGTCATTCCACCAGAAGAGACCTTCCAGCATGACCTGTGGTAATGAGTAACATGAATCCTCCAGTCAAGAAGGGCACAGGCTGACAACACAGCAACAGGTCCAAGTTCAGGAGGACAGAAGAACCCATTTCAGTGACCAGTGTCAGCCGTGTCAGGAAAACAGCAGTGCCAAAGCCTGAGTGTGCTTATAGGAAGGAGAAAAAATAAGCTCAGAGAGAGGAAAGAAAGAGCGAGAGAAAGGGTGTGTGACATGCCTAAGAGCTGATCTCCAGCACCTTCAGGTGATTTTGAAAGACTTTATCCAGGCCCAGTACTTGCTCTTCAAAATGACATGGGTGAGCTCAGAGTCAGTTCGGCTGGGAGCTCTTTGGAAGTTTGACTCTGAGGCTCCACAAGACAGACAGGATCTGAGTCGGCATTTTGACTTATTTCCCAAGTATTATTTCCCAAGTATTTCCCAAGAAGAAATAGCTAAAAGGACAAAGAACCTCCAGCTCCGGGCACATCTCTTCGACTCCACCGTTCTCCCTGCATTAACATACGCCTCAGAGACCTGGGCCCTACGAAAGCAGGATGAGAATGCTATTCGGGTCTCCCAGAGAGGCATCGAAAGAGCTATGCTTGGAATATCACGTCTCACTCAAGTGAGAGAAGGAATCGGAGTTCTGACCTCCGTCGCTATTCCAGAATCAGGGACGCTGTCTCGTTTGCCAAGGCATCGAAAATCAGATGGGCTGGACATGTAATGCGATTTGGAGACAACCGTTGGACTAGAGCCGTTACCGACTGGATCCCACGGGATGTCAAAAGATCATGTGGCCGCCCACCTACAAGATGGTCAGACTTCCTTGTTAAGACCCTGAAGGAACGGTTTGAGGCTCTTCATATTCCTGAATCAACCAGATGCCATTGGGCTACACTGGCACGTGATAGGGTCCAATGGAAATGTTACTGGCGCCCGCTCGAGCAAATCGATGAGTAACGGGATTCAAGTGATCAAGTGATCAAGTGATCCCAAGTATTTTATTCACATCTTGAAAAGACCTGCTAGAGGGTAGATAAAGGTGGGAGTGACATGGACAGTGGGGTCTGGATGAAGACTATGCTGAGGAGCCAGTAAACAAAGCACAGTCCAAGCACCATGAGAGCCCAGAAAGATCGCGGGAGTTCTAGCAGGAGAGATCCATGACTGCACCACACAGCAGGATGGCAAAGTCCAAACCAGCTGAAAGTGCTCCCCCTGTCCCCCACAACTTTCCAGCTGCTCTGCTCCTACCCCCGCCTGGAGCCACCTATGTCTACCGGCTCCTGCTCTCCGGCCTCAGCTCTGGAGAGAGATCATGTCTTCCTTCTCTCCCCACAGTCCTGGAAGTTTCTTGAGATCAGTGGTGCCTGGTCTCTGGCCCTTGTCAAATACATAGTTCCACAGAACTCAGCCCCTCGGGACCACAGAGATCAGGCTGAGATGAGGGAGTGGTTAAATTAACAAGGTGTGACTGCAAACAGGCCTGAAAAGAGTTCAGCTGTCCTGGGTCCCCTTGCCAGCACCGCCCTACCAAAGTAGCCTTGTGGAGATGGGAATGGAACCCTGAATGATAAAGGGAGGAGGGAGGGGAGGGAGGGAGGGAGGGAGGAGGGAGGGAGGAGGGAGGGAGGAGGGAGGGAGGGAGGGAGGAGGGAGGGAGGGAGGAGGGAGGGAGGGAGGGAGGAGGGAGGGAGGGAGGGAGGAGGGAGGGAGGGAGGGAGGAGGAAGGAAGGAAGGAAGGAAGGAAGGAAGGAAGGAAGGAAGGAAGGAAGGAAGGAAGGAAGGAAGGAAGGAAGGAAGGAAGGAAGGAAGGAAGGAAGGAAGGAAGGAAGGAAGGAAGGAAGGAAGGAAGGAAGGAAGGAAGGAAGGAAGGAAGGAAGGAAGGAAGGAAGGAAGGAAGGAAGGAAGGAAGGAAGGAAGGAAGAAGAAGGAAGGAAGGAAGGAAGGAAGGAAGGAAGGAAGGAAGGAAGGAAGGGGTCTAGAATCTCAAACCTTCTCCAGGCCTGGATTGGCTGCTCTCAGCTGGGGTCCCCTTATCTGGAAAAGAATTCTGTAGGCCTAGTGGTCCCAGCATTCCTGGGTAAACCCCAGGGTAGGGAGGAGAAACAGAGACTGAGGCTTAAAGAGAGGGTATGGGAGCCCTACTCAGAATGTTACTAGTCACCCACTAGGGTCTGTTCTCCCTGAGCCAAGCTGTTCCCTCTTCTGCAGCCTGCAAAGGTCCCTGTCAGCCAGTCTGCAGACCCACCCACCCAGCCCAGCCCACCAGTCAATCGTATGAAAGTGCTCTATCAAGAAGAAAGAGCTGGAAAGATTCATCATTGCTGGATAATGAGAAAACCGTAAATAGAATTTTAGAGTCACGGATATTTTCCATACTTTCATTCATTCACAGTCCTGCATTTATTAACTTTGCATAGAGAAACAGAGAGAGAAACTGGCTCTAAGGTGATACTACCTGTTTCTTTACTTCCTTTGTATTACTTGTGTGACCTTGAGCAAGTTATTTAACTTCTCTCTGCCTCAGGATCCTTGTCAATAAAAGGGAGATATTAATGACACCGATCTCACAGGGGTGCTCGAGGGATTCAATGAGCTCACGCATGTGTGAGTTCCTGGAACATCTGACATATTCAATAAATGTTAGCAATTATTATCTGCGTTGGCTCATGTCCACCTTACCTTCCAGGGACCAGCTCCCACACATGCTTCCTGCTACGTGCAGTCTTCTGAACACTGCACCCAGTTGCCCTGACCCTCCCAGGCATCACCCAGAGCCAGTGTAAAGCAACAGCATGGCACTTACACCTTCTAGTCTGTGGTGTAGCCTCAGCAAACTAGACCTTAGTCAACAATCTTGTTTTTACAAAGGTTATTATAGACTTAAAGAGTCTATGATATATTTCTGTAAAAATGCTTCAGTATTTGCCCACTTATTTACTTCTTGTTGTTTGGGCCATGCAAAATACGTTCAGGGAGCCAGATGCAATTCCAAGGTCACACACTGATTATCCATCTGCAAGGCAAGCACCCTACCCGCTCTATTCTTTCTCTAGTCCTTTCCAGAAGGAACACAAAGATAGTAATCCCTCAGCAAAAGGAACAAAGTCTTCACAATAAAATTTTAGACTAAAATCATAAACAGGAATGTGGAATTGTAAGGCAGGAATGTACTGTTGAGTTTGGAGAGACCGGAATGCCCAGCACAGAAGAGCCCTGCTCCTGAAACTATACCAGGAGACACCAAGTTTCCAAAGGGCATGTCAGGTAACCGGATTGTTCCCTGGCCTTGAACTTGGGATATTTCTCGTTGGGATAAGAGCATAGTGACATCTGCATTTGGGATGGACTCAGCGGCCAGCAGGCTTTGGATCAGAGAGCCAGCACTCTCCCAAGGCCCTGGGAAACTGAGCTGGGGAGCAGGTATGCCCCAAGGCCTCTCCCAGCCTTACCCACTTAGTCCTACCTCCATCCTGGGAAACCAGCTCTCCCAGGGGAGAGAAACCTTATCTCCCAATGTTCTTGCTATCAGAGAGGCTGTGGTGTTGGGCCTGCTTCCTCCTGGAAGAATGTGTGCATAAGTTGTGTGAGGGAAAGCTGGGAGAACATGGTTCCAGGGAGAATGTGGTTCCTGGGAGAACATGGTACCTGAAAGAATGTGGGTCCTGGGAGAATGTGGTACCTTGAAGAACATGGTACCTGGGAAAATGTGGTACCTGTGAGAAAGTGATATCTGGGAGAATGTGGTGCTTATGAAAACATGGTACCTGGAATAATGTGGTACTTGAGAGAATGTGGTACCTACGAGAATGTGCTAGGGGCTAGCTATAGGGAAAAGGGTGGGGAGTCAGTCTCTGAGCATCCCATATCCTAGGCTCCAACAGGGGTGTTTCCAGAGTCCAGAAACAGATGGGTTTATATTCTCTCTTTTCCTCATTCTTAACATCCTGGAGCTCTGACTTCTTTAATAGCTACACATACACATATGCACACGCACACACAACCCACGTATAACCAAACTCATCATGGGAGATGTAAGTGCCCAGCAAAGAACAGCAGCAGCAGAGGCCCTGGGCATGGATTGGCAGGATGGCACAGACTGACATCAGTAGCATTTGCTGGTGGAAAGGTAGGAGTTCAAGAAACCAGTGGGCACACCCCTCCTCAGCGAGGATGACCCCATGCCCAGGGAAAGGCCTCTCTTGCCCAGAGAGAGTCCACACTAGAATCTAGTTCTTTCTGATTAGCTCCTGCTCGTGACTCCACACAGGCCATTGCTGGTAGGTGTTAGCAGCAGCTACTGAAGGGCAGAGCAGCCTGGCGCTTCCTCAAGCCTCTTTCCCTACCTGCCTTTCTCCTCAGCCTAAGGAGCCATTCAAGTCTTGGATATGCAGCTGTTACCAGTCTGGATCCAGTGAGATTCCAGCTTTCCTACACCCTGGGCTCCCTCAGCAACGTGGCTTCTCCCCTAAGCTCCTTGGATCTGGAGACGTTCCTTGTCAAGGTGCTTGCGCCCCACTCCACGGCCACCAGAATCCCCAGATCTAGTTTCTGGATGGTAGGAGGGAAGCTTGCAGGCATGGCTCTAGTCACCATCTGAGAGGAAGAGATGAGACAGACAGAGGGACAGACAGAGGGACATCTATGTTCTTCCTCCGCTAGCCATCATCGTCAAAGAGAAGCATGAAGCTTTCAGGTGTTCTGCCTAAGCCTCCCCCAATCCCAACTTACTGTTCTCTACCACAGTGCCAGGCAGTTCAGGAGAATCAGTGAAGGAAGGAAACAATTCCTTTCTCAAAAGACTATTTCATTCACTGTGGAATGAACTAGTAAAGGGGCAATGTCCCTCAGCTCCCACTGTGGATTGTTCCTTTACGCTGATCCTGTCAGGAGCAACTTGTACTCAAGGGAGAGGTGAGGGTGGAGAGGGTGGAGCAGGCCCTGTGGATAGAGGACAGAAGGATCGAGTCTGAGATGACACCATCACCACGGAAGCCTGGAGTCTCATCTGGGAGGCGTCTGTCAAAGTCGGAGAGAGAATGAACTGCGTGAAAGCGAGGATTAATGAAGACAGAACGCTTTTCACAGGCAGTAAAGACTGAGTTTTGAATTCCTGTTCTTCCACTTACTCGCTGTGTCTCCTTGGACAAGGATCTTAAGCAGCATGACGCCAAGTCTCCCCCTTAAAATAGGATCCTCGTCTGTCTCAGACTGATGTTCCAAGGATGAAATGAGACGAGGGTGGAGCTGCCGGGACACCGCCACTGTGCCATGGAAGCCAATTGTAGGAGGACTCGTCGGTTTCTCTCCAGGGGTTTTAATCCCGCAAAGGCAAGTCTCTGTTGGCTCTGCTGCAATGGCTTTCAACCCCTTTGGGGGATCGAATATTTTCTTTGGGCGTATAAAATATGTGTCATCGTCTCTTCCTCATCTGATGGTGCCCCTGAGATCCCTCCTCTGATACATTCGGAAGCTCCTGGGAGAGGCAGGACTGCTAGTGTAGACCAAGTGTCACTAGACTGGCGATGTCTGATGCCCGGATAAAGCACAGGCAATATGGGGAGTCTCCTTCCCAGAATGCAGGAGGCCCCTGGGAACTTCAGACTGACCAGCTGGGTCAAAGCTGTACTCAGGGCAGTAGGCTGGGGCAGATGAGAGTGATTTGAGGCCAAGAGACTCAGGAGTGATTCATCACCCTCCACATTCAGAGGGTCTCAACGTCAGCTATGAAAGATACAGGCAGTGTAGTCTGCGGTGGTGGGGTGCAAGGGAAGAGGGCGTATTAAAGGAAAGCTGTACCATGCCTGCAGTGAAAGTTTACAAGCTTTTTTATAGGTCTGCAACAATGCAGGGAGAGGTTTCAGCGGCTCAGAGAGTGCCCATGGAAGGAAAGGCAATTCCCAGTAAGTCTCCCCCTTTTCCGGGGGTCTGAATCTCCCTGTTTCCCACACCCACGATGGTTCAAACAGACCATCGTTTTCTACTTAAAAGTGATAGCATCAAGTCCTGTGTCATTTTCATTCACTATCAGGTTGGTGATGATTCAAGTCATCCAAATGAAGAGTCTATAAACTATAACTTTGCTCTGGAGATAGGGGGTACAGTTTTATGCCTCCCTACACCCACACCCGGGAGAACCAAGAATTGCAGCAACAACCAGATAAAGATGAGAGGGATGCTAGAATATTCCAATAGCCCAGAGCCAGGGGCAGCTGTTTGGAGAGAAAGTGTGTCCTTGAGTCGCAGAAACTTGGGGAGCGAATGGAGTCAGGTTCAAGGCTCGCTGCTGTAAACGAGGAACTGAAGAGATGGTGGCCTCTTGAGGTGGCCAGAAACTTAAGATAAAGCATGGAGGAGAATCTTCCAGATTTCTCAGTAAAGGGCACTACAGAGAAAAGACCGGCCACCTGGGAATAGAGAGAATGTGCTCAAAAAGGTTGGGAAGGTGGTAGGAGAGGCCTGGATGCCAAGGGAAGGGAAAAGCATGAGGGAGCCCAGGACAGAGGCCGATGGGCCCCATGCAGCCAGTGGACAGGAGGCCACTCTCAAGAGCAGTTCTCTCCCACAGGGGGTGGGCGTGGGGGGTTTGAGCATTCTTCTCAACTCACGTCTATTTCCAGCCCCGTGATTGGAGCCAGACCTGGAGGAGGGGGCAGCATCCGGCTGAGCCTTCTGATGGGCATCCTGTCAAACCTCATTAGGAGAAACATGCCTGATTTCAAAGCTCGGGATTGTTTGGACAGAGACGAGAATCCAGCTGACAGTTGAACTTTCAACAAAAATCGTGTTTGTTACACAAATCAAGAGTGTGAAGGAATTATGGGCATGGGAGTAATTAACCTGCTTGGGGAAGCCCCACTGATTTCAAGAACTGGGAAGGACAAGAGCTCCTCTGGCTTTGCATCCAAATGGTGTCACTTACAAATGACTACAGTCGCAACTCTGAGAAGGCCCGGAAGACACTTCGTCAATCACTCATTGGGGGGGGTGTTGCGTGTGCTCACAATATTGCTAGTGATGCACCCCTGCTTTCAAGGGCAGGTCGCTCCTTCTCGCTATTCCATGAGGCCTTCTAAAATGTCTCGGCTTCCAGAACTTTCCCTAAGGAATCCAGCTGGCACCCTCGATGGGCTACCTGGATCTCTGCCCCCTGCCCCAGGCCCATACCTGACTGCTGGAGACCAAAACTAAGTATTATTTATGGCAGCTGGCACCAGTTAGATCACCAAGAACTCTGTGTTGGCTAATTGAAAGAGAAGTGTCCTTTCCTAGTAAAATCTTCATCTACGGATACTATGAAATATTAGGAAGCAATTAAAAAAAGATGAGTTGGACCTCTCTGTATTGACTGACCTTGGAAGACATCAATTTTGCTTTTAATGGGAAAAATGACTGGGCTATTGTTCATTGCACAAGGCTAGTTTTGAAGAAGAAAAATGTGCTTTGATGGAATATTTTATAGACAATTAAGAATGTGTGTATGAGCACCAAGAAAAGGAAGGACACAAACTTGGCCTCTGGTGTCCATTTTCTGTGGGAAGATGGGGAGGCCGGCTTTCCCTCTGCAGCTCCGGGCTTGGCTGGGGGTGGGGGCTGCAGTAAGTATGACTCTACGCTCCTTTGAAGGCAGTCAGGAAGAATAACCAGCAGAATCCCAACCCGGACGGTGCTGCCTCTTCCCCAGATTGACAGCTGAGCTGAGGGGTGGGCGGGCCCTGTGAGGCCATCAGCCCGCTGGCTACCCCATGTGGTGGTCCCCCTTGGGAATATTATAAGGGATCTTCCTAGACTCCCACAGCCCCGGATCTCTCGCTTCCTCTTCATCACCTCTGTGGATCTGTTTCTTACACCCCTGAGCCCTTTTGGAAACAGAAGAGCAAACGGCATTGCTGAAGAGTGCCGGGCCCCGTCAGGCCTCCCCCCTGAGCCCGGCCTTCATGCCCCAGTCCTGCTTCCATGACTCAGCACTGACACGGCATGTGCCACAACCTCCCAGCAATGCGACAGCAGCCAAAGGGGGTGGGGGACCCTCAGGGTGCTCATTTCTGCAGCTCTCTGGAAGCCCAGGGTGCTAGGCCACCTCGAGAGCAGTGGCCTTTCCTTGGGTAGTGGGAAGGCATTGTGTCCAGCTACAGGTGAACATGGCGACACTTGCTCTCGCTGCTGATCCCCAGGCACTTGCCCTCCCTCTGCTCCTCCCCTCATGAACTGCCTGTGAGTTAAACTCCCTTCCATATACTCCCTTGTGACCAGATCATCCATTTCTGAGCTGGAACCTGAGCCCTAAGGGAGCTCTGCTGTGGTCCTGGAGGGAGTCTGGGGACCCAATAAGACTGCAAGCACCTTCTCTCTGGGCCAATGCCCTCTCTGGGTTGCCCAGCCCACACCCAGGAGAGTGCACACAGGCCTGGCTGATGACCACAGGATTGTGGCTAGCAAGCCCAACTGCCCTCCTTACAGTCCACAGAATCAAGTGGAGCTAAAAGAGTTGGAAATCTCCAAACCCCCTCACAGCTAGAAACCATCAGCGAGATGCTGGGAAGCCAGCCTGCGTAGCCAAATATCTCCTGGAGCAAAGTTCTGCTCTGTGCTGTTCACCCAGCAGGCGTCAATCAAGCAGGGATGGGGAGAGAACAGATGCGAAGAAGCCAACTAAAAAATACAGCCACAGCAGACTTCATTCATTGTGCGGGAACATTTTTAGTCCCTGGGGTGAGTACAGGACCTCAGCGTCTCCAGGGCCAGAGGAGGAAAAGCAGCTCAAATAAACCCTAACAAAAAGCAACAGCAATAATGACATGTATGTATGCAGGCCCACACATTTATATATGATTTAAAATAACAGCTCGTGTTTAAATCCCAGGGGATACTAGCACCTAATTATTAATCAAGCTGAGCGAGAGTGAGCCCTGGCCTCTGAATCAGCTCGCCTAATCTCTCTGGGAAGCTACTAAATCTGTGAATATCAGCAGACACCAGAGTGTCGATTTCAGGTCTGCTCCCAGGTGGAATGGGAGACACCAATGAATTGGAATCTGAAGAACCCACTACAGCAGTTGAAAAACACTGCTCTAGAACCTCTTAAACAGACAGGAGGATAAAGGACTGTGCTTCAAATCCAAACATGTCCTGAAACAGCCTTCCTTTTACTGAGAACAGGTTGGAGGTCATGAGTACAGAAGGCCAAGCTATTAAAACAGCATGTGCAGAAAAGAATATTGAGGGGCCAGAGCGATAGCCCAGCAGGTAGGGCGTTTGCCTTGCACGCTCTTACCGGCCCAGGTTCAATCCCCGGCATCCCATATGGTCCCCCCCGAGCATCGCCAGGAGTAATTCCTGAGTGCAGAGCCAGGAGAAACCCCTGAGCATTGCCGGGTGTGACCCAAAAAAAGCAAAAAAAAAAAAAAAAAAGGATATTGATCGACTTATTAAATGGAAAGGTCCAGTGGGAGATCAGGTATGACTGGATCTAGGTGCTCAGTGAAGAGCACCAGGGAAGCTCTGTTCACTAGGATTTGAGTTTGAATGGCTTGTCTTGTATCAACTGCACATGATACCACATGATGTTATTGACAGAATGAAATGGTCTGATTGGTCAGGACAAGGCCACGTGCTTCCACAGAGTCGTGGTATACAGGTAGGGCTGACAGGAGCAGAGAGAGGCTCTTCCCATTTAGAAAGGGATATAGAGCTTTTTATGAAAGCAACTGTGCTTTGAGATAGAAGAGCCAAACAGAGGGGACAGGCCACCCTCTTTAGGTTGAAAGTTTATTCCTGGAGATAGAGGTGCAGTGGGTAGGCACAGGGGACAGGACTTGGGGTGAGAAGTAGAAGGCGGAGGTTTTGGGGTTCAGGACTTAGAACTTTGGCTGTGGCCATGATTGCTCCTTCTCACCCACCTCTTCCCCCTTCTCGCTGTTGCCATGTCTGAAGGTCGCTCTTGCTAGTGGTGTCAGACCTAGCACTTTTGTGATGCCCTAGATCATAATGGAAGGCCATCAGGATGGAACGCAGCTGTAGGCAGTACCAGGGACTAAATTTGGGGCCACGTGGTCTCATGCCTATACTGTCTTGTAGTTTATTTATTTCAATTTTTTTTTATTTTGGGGTCATAGCCGGCAATGACTGCCCCATGACTCACAGACATGGGGCAGAGCTGCTACTGGCTCTCCCTGTGACCAGCCACTCACGAGACGCCCGGGAGGGATGGTGGGTTCTAGCCCTGGCCCACCACCCCAGCAGAGCCTCGCAACAAGCCAGACGACCCCCCCCCACTCCATGAGGGCCTCCACTTTCCACATCCGACTTCTCTCTCATCAGACCTCCACTCAGCAGACCAGCCTATCAGTGCCCGGCTCATCGAGTTCCACCCTGCAGCAGTCTTTCTTAAATCCGGCTCAGGTATGTCGGTCCAGAGACTCGCAGACATGGGGGCAGAGCTGCTACTGGCTCTCCCTGTGACCAGCCGCTCACGAGGCGCCCAGGAGGGATGGTGGGTTCTAGCCCTGGCCCACCACCCCAGCAGAGCCTCGCAACAAGCCAGACGACCCCCCACTCCATGAGGGCCTCCACTTTCCACATCCAGGCTTATCTCTCGTCAGACCTCCACTCAGCAGACCAGCCTATCAGTGCCTGGCTCGCGCGGCCGCTTGAGGCCATGCGGTTCATCAATATATGCTGGACTTAGAGATGCCTGTAAAAGTATGCTACCTGCACGGCAGAGCCTGGCAAGCTACCCGTGTTGTATTTCGGATATATGCCAAATACCAGTAACAATTATAGACCTCATTCCGAATGGATTGAGGCTCTTTATGTTCCTGGAGCAAGCAGATGCCCTTGGGCTCTACTAGCATGAGACAGGACATATGGAGATGTTACTGGGGCCTGCTCGAGTAAATCGATGATGAACGGGAAGACAGTGACCCGGCAATGCTCAGGGGTTTCTCCTGGCTCTGCACTCAGGAATTACTCCTGGCGGTGCTCAGGGGGGACCATATGGGATGCTGGGGATCGAACCCGTGCCGGCACAGGCCGGCCGCATGCAAGGCAAACGCCCTACCCACTGGGCTATCACTCCAGCCCCTGTCTCGTAGTTTATAGGCATGAACTGAGCCACCTCCCTGGGTACAAGCACAGCCATTTCTTAAGTGGGTTCACGTAGTCACGACCCTGTGTGAGGGCATTTACAGTTCTTAAAAGCAAAGCAATTCAGATCCACGGTGCTCAGAAATGAACAGGATCTCGCACCCACAGGCTGCCTGATGCTCTGGGCTGGGCAGTTCCTCTTCTAAGGGGCAGCGCCTTCAGCCTTCCCATCACCCTCCTTGACTTTTAGCCATTTCCAGCAACAATGGCAGAGCTCATCTGCAAAGCCAGATTCTCGCATGCCTGATAAACTCAACTTGAAACTGATTACTGAAACCCACAGGCTGTTAACCCAGTGGCTGCTGGCAAAGCCCCATTCTCTGCACTACTTAATCTTCCCTTACAAGGACAGAATTCTTATGTTCCCACAGATGCTCTGAGCAGCCCCCACCATTCCTCCCGGGAACCCCTCCTGCATCACTCTACACAGAGAAGGCAGCCCTGTGTAGCCTCTCCTCTCCTCCACCCCCCTCTGCTCTCTCTTCCTCCCTCCTGCCCCCTTGCCTGTGACTCTATGGGTACCTGATGCAGACATACCATCCTGTTCGTGTCACAAAAGCACAGCCTAGAGTCTCACAACATATCACCTTGTTTTGTGACCCTGGAAAAAGGCTCAACCTCTCTGTGCCTCAGTGTCTTAATCTACAGGGCTGGAGTCATATTCCTGTTACTGCACAGTTCTTGAGACAGGTACGTGAGCTAGTAACGTGAGCATGTAGAGCAATGTACAGAATATTTAAAAACCACTGATTGGTGTCTAGAGAGAGAGCACAGAGGGTAGAGCACTTGCCTTGCTCTTGCACACGAGGTCCAGGGCTTGATCCCTTACACTTCATGTGGTTCCCGGGAGCCCTGCCCGAGTGACCCCTGAGCACTCAGCCAGGAGGAAGCCCGAGCACCACTGTGCTTGTCGCCATAATCATTTTTATTTCTCTTAGTTCCAGTGTCTCCTTCACACCTGGATTCTGTTCACCGCCCAGCACGCTCCTTGCACACAGCACTCACTTCGTTCTCGTTGACAAATGTATAACAAAAGGACAAACTGCTCAGCCCTGCATTTCCTGCTTGGATCAATTAATATTTGACTTTGTTTCCTGTGGGTTCTGCCATACTCTCTCCAGCTTCCACACACACCCGTGTCTGTGCATGTAAGACCCTGTAGGAGGGCAGGGATGGGCTCCCGCATCACCTGCGGCTTGCACACCTTTGGGGGCTTGGAGCCCACAGCCCCATCTTCTCATCATTCCATCACTTGTCTCCTTGAGTCACTCAACAACTCTGCTTGGCCCTTAGACGGGGAGGGACTGGGAGAGGAGCAGGGCTTTATGCGCCAAGTGCTGTCCTCGTGGAGTTGAAACCAACAGAGCAGACAGGCCTTCATGATCACTAACTCAAACAACTGCAGAATTATTCCCTTGTGCAGGCCGCAAGGGTGGCATTTAGCAGGGGGACTGGCTGCTCTGGGCAGCAGCAGCCACCAGCTCCAGGGGCCCTAGTTCACAGCACAATACTCCAAGGGGTGCCTTTGAACTCTGCACTCCCTCCCAGGCTGGCAGTGCAGGTACTGACGAAGGCGTCTGGCAGGAAGTAGCCTAATAAGCCCATCAGGACCAGCACAACTGAATGGGACAAGAGACAGAGCAGGAGGCTGGTCAGGGGTAGGCCGGCGCCATGGCCAGCCCAGGCTGCAAGAGGCATGAGGTGTTGCGCCGTCACAGTGAGGGAGCACAGGGAGCCTGGGGAGGGGAGCAGGTGTCCAGCTATCTGGGGCTCAGTGGCCCTCTGAGGATGCACCCCTTATTCTTCAGGTGGCCAGAGGAGGTGGGAAGTGGGTGAGGTCCTTCAGAAAGGCCACAAGGTGGACCTTCTAAGTAAGGCACCTGTCCTCAAGACCACACTTCTGTTCTGATCTGCCTTTCTTCCTTTCATCCCTCCATCCCTTTCTCCCATCTTCCCTACCTTTCCCTTATTTCCTTTTTTTATGCTTTCGTTTACTCTTTCTCCTTTTTTCAGTGCCGGGAATCAAACCTGGAGTAGACAAGTGCTCTACAGCTGAGCTCCATGGCCAGCCCAATCTCTCTCCCCGCCCTGCTGCCCCAAACCAAACCTCACCTCATTCCTTCCCCCCACCCCCCAGTACTGAACATGCCCACTAGGGGGCACCAGCATCCCCACGTGCTCTAATACCACTTAGAAACTCCTCAGAGTCACATTATTCCGCATAGCCAAGATGAGATTTCTTAGACGAATTCTTCCCTGGGGACTAAAGCAAATCTAAAGTGAGGGGGCGGAGCAGAGCTTATTTTCTTTTCCTCCTCTTCTACTTCCTACTACCACCACACCCAGCGACGCTGGGGATTAACCTCGACTCACTGCTCCAGGACCACTCAGGGTGGGGCTGGGGGAGCTCTCGGGCGCACTGCCCAAGCCAAGCATGAGCCCTATTCGCCCTTCCCATCCCATTCCACCGCCCTGGAGCTGGTCTTCCCAGATTTCCAGGCTGTCCAATCCTCCATCCTAGTTCCCTGGGCTAGCTTCGTATGTCAAAGTCCCTAGAAAATGAAACCAAGCCCAGGATCTGTCCTCACCTTGGGCTCAGAATCTTGTAGTAAAAGCTCGGAGCAGTTGCCGGTGGCTCCTATAGAATGTGATCAGCTGGGCCCTCGAATTTCTATGACGTTTAGTTTCCTCTGAGTTATTAAATGTCTGGTATTAAATCTTGCAATAATTCATTAGCAGGTGAACATACAGACAAATGCTTCAGATCAGGTCAAGGACTTACGGGATCACTGGACCCATCTATGGACTGTTGGTCCCATGCCACTTCCAGCGGAGTCCAGACACCTCGTCCTGTGTCACCACGTCTGCTCATGTCTATAGAGCCAACCTGGCGTTCTCCACCGTGTTCCTCCACAGAAGGATCTTTCCTGCCGCCTTCTCTTTCTAGAACTCTTCCCTCCACCCTCATTTAAAGTTATAGTCTGAGAGTGGATTGGAGAAAACATTTTTTTTAATTTTTTATTATACCACCGTGAGACATACAATTAACAAAGGTGTTCACAATTGGTTCTTGGTAATACAGTATTCCAGCATCCATCCCTCCACCAGTGCCCCATTTCCACCACCAATGTACCCCACCCCCTCCCACCCACCCCAGGCTGCATCAGTAGCAGGTACCCCAGTTTCCTCTCTTTCTCTCTCTGTCTCTCTCTCTCTGCATCTCTCTCCCTCTTATTTTACACATTTTGGCTAGCCCTGCAGATATTTAGAGTTTATCACTTAAGTCTCTTTGTGTGTAAGGGAAGAAACATTTCTTAAGAAAACATTATGGTGGTGAGGCCAGAGAGAAAGTATAGCAAGTAGGATACTTCATCCCAGCATATCCCCGAGTCCTACCAGGAGTGATGCCTGAGTGCAGAGCCAGGAGTCAGCCCTGAGCACTGCCAGATGTGGCCCAAAAGAAAAGAAAATTCCAGATAACACTGAAAATCCCAGCAGTCCCCCCACCAAAAAAAAAAAAAAAAACCCTCTTTGCTATATCCCCTGCCTTTGTCCACACCAGCTCAGGAAAAACCCTTCGTGCGATTTAGTACAGACAGAGCAAGAAAGGAAAGGAAGGGGAAAGTTTGTGAAATCAATTTTGCAAACAGCTGATTTGGCAAAAGGGTCTTTGTTGGGGACATCTCCGCTCTGTCACCATGTGTCTGTCTCTCTGCGTGGGTCTCTGCTCCTTTGGACCACACAGCTCTGTCTCACAGTATTTCCCAGGGGGCAGAGGGGTGCGGAAATAACGTTTAAAACCTGAAATGCTAAAGCACTTCCACCAACAGCAGAGAATGAAGCAGCAGCACCGAGATGTCCTTACCTTCCGCTTGGGACTCGGCAGGAGCCTTCTGCAACAAAAGCATTCGTGGGCTTAAAAGCAGATTTTTCCTTCTGGGCCTCACTTCAGAACCACCGGAAGCTTCAGCCCCAATGTCCAGCTGGCCTCCCACACTTTCCCCCAGGTCCCGGAACTTTTGCTCCCGGCATTGTTGCAGAAACACCCTCCAGGTGACCCCAATAGGCAGCTAGAGGAGAACATGTGCTGGGCTTCTTCACGAGTTCCCTTGACTCGCTCCGCTGTGAGGATAAGTGGAGACAGTTGTTTTTTCCATAAAAATTCAGAGATAATAAGTGTGAGGCTGGAGTGGGTGTCCCGTTCCATCAAACCTTTGGGAATTAAAGTGCCACCTTCCAGCTCGTTGCTCCACTGACCCAAAAATGTGGTCCTTGTCCTCTGGTCTGAGGTGGCAGAGGGGGAAAAAAGGAATGGCAACTAGCACGAGGCTTAGCAGTATCACTGTATCACTGTCTTCCCGTAGATTATCGCACCAGTAACATCTCAATATGTCCTGTCACATGCTAGATAGCCCAAGGGCATCATCCCACTCCAGGAACATAAAGAGCCTCAAACCATTCCATCAGGTCATGGGAATGAGGCCTATAATTGTTAATGGTATCTGGAATGTCAAAATACGACACGTGCAGCTTGCCAGGCTCTGCCGTGTGGGTGGGATACTCTAGTAGTCACCTCTAAACTCGAGCAATTATTGATGAACCAAGTGGCCTTAGCAGTGCTCAGGACTTATTCTTGGCTCAGTGCTCAGGAGTGACCCCTAGTGGAGCGTAAGAACCATGTGTGGTGCTGGGGTAGGCGGAAAGGAGGCAAGTGCGTTTAGCCTGCACCACCTCCCATTTCTTTAATAAAGATGCTCCTAGGTAGACAAATAACACCTCCATTGACACCTCTTTGACTAGAACTTAGTCCATGGTTTCACAAACTCACAAAGATAGCAGGGAAATACAGTTTTTATTCTGGTTGGCCACAGGCCCAGATAAAAAATCAGATGCTGGAGCAGAGAGAGAACAGAAAGTAGGATGTTTGCATTGCACTTAGCCAACCCGAGTTCAATCCCAAACAGGCACGGCCAGGAGTAATCTCTGGATCCCATATGATCCCCTAAACCCTACGAGGAGTGATCCCTGAGTGCAGAGGCAGAAGTAAGCCCTGAGCACCACCAGCTGTGGCCCGAAACCAAAACCAAACAGGTGCTCTAAGAAGAAAGAACCGGCAGTTGCCTGGCCATGTATGTGGAACAGGCAGTTTTCTCAAGGACACACGAGCACTTGCCAAGCATTCTGCCTGGCTGTGGGAGACCAAAGGGTCCAGATTAGACTGAGAGAGCCACAAAGGTGAGGATCCACAGGACAAGAACTGTTCAGGATAGCTTTCCTAGGTGAAAGCTTTGTTTCCTATGTGAGCAAAGCCCCCCCACAGAGCCTATGGTCAGCTCCTAAGTGGCTGAGCTGGGGTCTCAAGGGCAGAATGGGTCCAAAAGCTCCAGTCCTGTAGAGGCCTAACAGGGGCAAGAGAGGAAGACAACCTTAACCAGCAGCCTGAGAGCCCCTCATCCCCTCAGCCCCTCAGCCCCTCAGCCCCTCACCCCTCAGCTCCTCAGCCCCTCAGCCCCTCAGCCCCTCAGCAACTCAGCCCCTCAGCTTCTCAGCCCCTCAGCCCCTCAGTCCAGTAACCCCTCAGCCCCTTAGCCCTCAGCCCCTCAGTCCAGTGACCCCTCAGCCCCTCAGCACCTCAGCCCCTCAGCCCAGTGACCCCTCAGCTCGTCAGCACCTCAGCCCCTCAGCCCCCTCAGCTCCTCAGCCCCTCAGCGCCTCAGCCCCTCAGCTACTCAGCTCCTCAACACCTCAGCCCCTCAGCCCCTCAGCTCCTCAGCCCCTCAGCGTCTCAGCCCTCAGCCCCTCAGCCCCTCAGCACCTCAGCACCTCAGCCCAGTGACCCCTCAGCCACTCAGCACCTCAGCCCTCAGCCCCTCAGCCCCTCAGCTCCTCAGCACCTCAGCCCCTCAGCCCATCAGCCCTCAGCCCCTCAGCCCAGTGACCCCTCAGCCCCTCAGCCCCTCAGTCCAGTGACCCCTCAGCCCCTTAGCCCCTCAGCCCAGTGACCCCTCAGCTCGTCAGCACCTCAGTCCTTCAGCCCCTCAGCTCCTCAGCCCCTCAACGCCTCAGCCCCTCAGCCCGCAAAGCCTCAGCCCCTCAGCCCCTCAGCGCCTCAGCCCCTCAGCCCCTCAGCCCCTCAGCTCCTCAGCTCCTCAGCTCCTCAGCACCTCAGCCCCTCAGCCCCTCAGCCCATCAGCCCCTCAGCTCCTCAGCACCTCAGCCCCTCAGCACTCAGCCCCTCAGCCCAGTGACCCCTCAGCCCCTCAGCCCCTCAGCCCCTCAGCCCATCAGCCCCTCAGCTCCTCATCACCTCAGCCCCTCAGCTCCTCAGCCCCTCAGCCCAGTGAACCCTCAGCCCCTCAGCTCCTCAGCCCCTCAGCCCAGTGAACCCTCAGCCCCTCAGCTCCTCAGCCCCTCAGCCCCTCAGCTCCTCAGCCCCTCAGCCCCTCAGCTCCTCAGCCCCCAGCCCCTCAGCCCAGTGACACCTCAGCCCCTCAGCATCTCAGCCCTCAGCCCCTAAGCCCAGTGATCCCTCAGTTCCTCAGCACCTCAGCCCCTCAGCCCCTCAGCTCCTCAGCACCTCAGCCCCTCAGCTCCTCAGCACCTCAGCCCTTCAGCCCCTCAGCCCCTCAGCCCAGTGAACCCTCAGCCCCTCAGCTCCTCAGCACCTCAGCCCCTCAGCCCCTCAGCCCCTCAGCTCCTCAGCCCCTCAGCCTGTCAGCCCCTCAGCCCCTCAGCCCCTCAGCCCAGTGACCCCTCAGCCCCTCAGCATCTCAGCCCTCAGCCCCTCAGCCCAGTGATACCTCAGTTCCTCAGCACCTCAGCCCCTCAGCCCCTCAGCTCCCTCAGCCCCTCAGCCCCTCAGCTCCTCAGCCACTCATCTCCTCAGCACCTCAGCCCAGTGACCCCTCAGCCCCTCAGCACCTCAGCGCCTCAGCCCTCAGCCCCTCAGCACCTCAGCCCCTCAGCCCAGTGACCCCTCAGCCCCTCAGCACCTCAGCTCTCAGCCCCTCCGCCCCTCAGCACCTCAGCCCCTCAGCCCCTCAGCCCAGTGACCCCTCAGCCCCTCAGCTCCTCAGCCCCCAGCCCCTCAGCCCAGTGACACCTCAGCCCCCTCAGCATCTCAGCCCTCAGCCCCTCAGCCCAGTGATCCCTCAGTTCCTCAGCACCTCAGCCCCTCAGCCCCTCAGCTCCTCAGCACCTCAGCCCCTCAGCTCCTCAGCACCTCAGCCCTTCAGCCCCTCAGCCCCTCAGCCCAGTGAACCCTCAGCCCCTCAGCCCTCAGCACCTCAGCCCCTCAGCCCCTCATCCCCTCAGCTCCTCAGCCCCTCAGCCTGTCAGCCCCTCAGCCCTCAGCCCCTCAGCCCAGTGACCCCTCAGCCCCTCAGCATCTCAGCCCTCAGCCCCCTCAGCCCAGTGATACCTCAGTTCCTCAGCACCTCAGCCCCTCAGCCCCTCAGCTCCTCAGCCCCTCAGCCCCTCAGCTCCTCAGCCACTCAGCTCCTCAGCACCTCAGCCCAGTGACCCCTCCGCTCCTCAGCACCTCAGCCCCTCAGCCCCTCAGCCCAGTGACCCCTCAGCCCCTCTGCCCCTCAGCACCTCAGCCCCTCAGCCCCTCAGCCCAGTGACCCCTCAGCCCCTCAGCACCTCAGCCCTCAGCCCCTCAGCCCAGTGACCCCTCAGCCCCTCAGCCCCTTAGCCCCTCAGCCCCTTAGCCCCTCAGCCCCTCAGCCCAGTGACCCCTCAGCCCCTCAGTCCCTTAGCCCCTCAGCCCCCTCAGCCCCTCAGCCCAGTGACCCCTCAGCCCCTCAGCACCTCAGCCCTCAGCCCCTCAGCCCAGTGACCCCTCAGCTCATCAGCACCTCAGCCCTTCAGCCCCTCAGCTCCTCAGCCCCTCAACGCCTCAGCCCCTCAGCCCAACGCCTCAGTCCCTCAGCCCCTCAGCTCTTCAGCCCCTCAGCCCCTCAGCCCCTCAGCACCTCAGCACCTCAGCCCAGTGACCCCTCAGCCCCTCTGCACCTCAGCCCCTCAGCCCAGTGACCCCTCAGCCCCTCTGCACCTCAGCCCAGTGACCCCTCAGCCCCTCAGCTCCTCAGCCCCTCAGCTCCTCAGCCCCTCAGACCAGTAACCTCTCAGCCCCTCAGCCACTTAGCCCCTCAGCACCTCAGCCCAGTGACCTCTCAGCCCCCTAGCTCCTCAGCTCCTCAGCTCCTCAGCCCCTCAGCTCAGTGGCCTCACAGCCCTCAGCCCCTCAGTCCAGCAGTCTCTCAGCCTCTCAGTTCCTCAGCAGCCTCTCCTCAGTCCCTTAGATCCTCAGCCCTCAGTCCCTTAGCCCCTCAGCCCCCCAGCCTCTCAGCCCTTCAGCCCCTCAGCTCAGGAGCCCCTCAGCTCCTCAGGCCTTCAGGCCTTCAGCCCCTCAGCCCCTCAGCCCCTCAGTCCTGCTTTGGTGTCCCGGAGCTTGTAGGGGGAGCGATCCTCTGGCCCAGTGTCTCCCTGTGCCATCCTGCTCTCCACAATCCTCTAAACAAGTCCTCAAGTGACCCACAACTGTGTTTCCCAGTCTATGACACCATCTCTCTAGTTGGGAAGGGCCCAGGCCCCAAAAACACTCCAGAGGAAGTACCACAGAGAGAAAAGGTGCGGAAGGGTCTGAAACCGCCATCCAATACCTCTGCTTGTGACCAGGTTGGCCTGTGTGAAGGCAGCCACCGGCTGGGTCAGTGGGGCTGGAAGCAGAAGCGAGTCCCCAGATCTGGGTAGTGTCAGTGTTGTGTGCATGTGTGCAGGTCTGTGTGAGAGAGAATAGGTGTGTATATGCATGGGTGTGTATGTGTGAATATGAGTATATGTGAGTGTGTGTGTGAGTGAGCCCATATCTGTGTAGGTGTATGAGTGTATGTACCAGTGTTTGAATGTGTGAATATGTATGTGTATGAGTATGTGTGCATGCATGTGAGTCTGTGAATGTATGTAGTATTGTCTATGAGTATATATAATTGTGTGAGTTTATAAGTGTGAATATGTGAGCACAATGTGCGTAGTGTATGTGTGTATGTATTTATGTGACTGTGTGTTATGTATTGTTATTGTGTATATGTGCATAGGTATGAGAAAATCTGTGTAGTATATGTGTATGAGTGTGTATGAGTATATTAGCGTGAATGTGTGAAAAGTAGTATGTGTGTGAGTATGTACGTGGGAGTGTCTGAGAGCTTGTGAATGTATATATGTAGTGTTTGTGTGGTAACTGTGAATGTGTATGTGTGTGCACATGAGTATGTATGTGTGATTGTTTAATGTAAGTGTATAGTAACATGTGTGAGCATACGAGTGCGAACTTGTATGTGAGTGTGTAGTGCATGTATATGAGTGCATGTGTTTGTATAAGTCTGAATGTGTGTAGTGCATGTGTGTATTCATATATGTTAAGTGCATGTGTCTGTGTGTGGCTGTGGAGTATGTGTGTCCATATGTGTGAGTGTCCAGATGTATGTGGTTGTATAGTCCTTGTGTGTGTGCATGTATATGCATCTTCAGGCCTTCACCCAAACATCAAGCACTGCTATTCTCCGACTCCTGCAGCCCAGAGTGACCAACTCTCTGATGACAGGCGGGGCCGCCACAGGGCACCTGCCTCTGGATTGTGGAGAGAAGCTGCTTGCTGCAGGACCCGACTACTAACGGGAAGGTTAGTGGGGAAAGAGATTCGCTAATGTTTCGAGCTTCCTTTGAAGCACACTCAGTACTAGACAAATGGCGTCCATAATCTCCTTTGACCCTGATAACAATTCTCCCGCAGATGCACCCCAGCTTCATTTCTCCAAAAGGAAACTGAGGCACAGAGCTAGGAACTGGGTTTGTCTCAGGGCAAAATAGAGTTTGCCCCTTTCCAATAGCTCAATGACACTATAGATCGGGGCGGGTGAGGGTGGGGATGACGTGGTCTGAGCACCTTTGGGCAGCAACGCACAGCACCCACTGGTCTGTCCCCAAATGCGTCATGCCTGGGTCCTCTCTAGTGTCACCCTGCCAGCCCTCTTTTCACCTTTGCTCCTTCTGCCCTGTCTCTTCTCTTCGTTTTGTTTTGTTTGGGGCCACACCCAGCACTGCTCAGACTCTCTCAGGATCAATCCCAGCATGCACACACACACACACACACACACACACACACACACACACACCAGACCTCTGAGATAGCTCCTCTCCCCTCCCCTCTTCTCTCATCTCTTCTCTCCTCTCTCTCTCTCCCCTCCTCTCTTCTCACCTTCCCTCCCTCTCCGTGATAAACAAAGCAGGAGTGTGTGTCTCTGCATTCCCCCCCAGGCCCAGAAACAGACCCCATTTGGGGCTGGGGGGAGGCGGACCCTCAGAAAGCAATCTAAAGTGATCTGAATGTCCTTTCTCGCCTCAGATTTTAGCAAGCATCATTTCTCCGGGAAATAATGATAATGAAAAATGGCCTCCAATTAGTCAAAGCCCATTTCCATGAATAATTCAGAAGCAGAGAGCTGGGATGCCATACATGCTTGCCACACCATGGCTCGTCCTCCCTGACCCCTCCCTCACTCATGAATCCCCCAAGACTGTGACTCTGGCTGCACCAAGTGGCAGCTCTGGCGCTGGGAAGCCCCTCTGAGAGCATCTGTGCTGTTTGGAGATCCCAAGCCCTGCCCCGGCCACTGACCAAGTCACATGCAAGCTGTCTCCCAGTCCCTGAAATCCTGAGGAAGGGCTTGGCACGAACCACAGTTTGCAGGCGAGACAGCAGAGACTCAGAAAGCGAAAGAAATTATGCCAAGGTCATGGGCAACCAGCGTAAGCCCAGGATATGGGAGAGACCAGGGCTCTTGCCGCCCTCTAGCCATGGTGCCATCCACACAGCTGAGGCACACTTAGGGCTCTGCCAGTCCCTTAGGGCTCACGCTAAGGTGTCCCTCATCCTCTGGGGTGGCTGGATGCCCAGTGTAGGCACTGCCAGGGCAGTCTCCTACCACCTGCCGACCCCCTCCCATGGCCACACCCCCCCAGGGACAGGACAAGGGAGCCGAGGGTCCTAGTGGTCAGTCTCTGGAGACCCACAGAGCAAACCTGGCCAGAGCTCCGGGACCCCTCATGCATTCCCCTCAGGAGGGCTCCAAGGAGCTCGCAAAGGTTTCTCCCTTTCCCCTTGAAACCTTCCTCAGCTCCCCAGCCAGAGACTTGCTGCTTCTGGTCATTTCTCTCATTGTTTTGTTCTGGTCAGACAGACACAAGACATGAGCTATTATTTCAGCCATTTCACACAGACCATTTGGAGCATTAAGTCCCTTCCACAGTCATGCAACTCCCACTAGCGTCATCTCCAGAACGCGGCCCTCAGGCCCAACTGAAATTCAGCCCATTCAAGGGTGAGGCCTCCACTCCCCCTTCCAGCGCCTGGCAGCCGCTGCTCCATTTCCTGTGTCTCTGGAGAGGCAGACCAGGCCCCTTATTTAAGTGGAATCAGATCACAGTCGTCCATCACTGACTGCCTTGCTCCAGTTAGTGTAACCTTCTCGAGGTTCATCCGCATGGAGCCGAGACTCGCATCCCTCCATAAGGGCTCAGCTTTGCACAGTGGCCCCTTTTGTTCACACCTTCATCCACCAAACACGCCAGTCATTTTTGACCACTGTACAGGTTGCATCTGTGGGCCCAGAAATACAACACACATGCCTGACTTTGCTTTCTAGTCTCTGGGGCATGCGCCCAGAAGTGGGCTTGCAAGGTCTTTGACTATTGTTTCCCATAGCAGTTGCTCCACCTTCCATTCCTGCTGTCTCTGGGTGAGAGGATTCCCCGTTGACCTTCATTCCCTGTTTTAAGGGCAGGGGCCATATCTATGTGTTCTTTCCCCAACAGACTCTCCAAGGACACATTGAAGGATCACGTCTTCTCTCGCCTATGAGGCCCATAAGGCACCAACTGGTGCCAGCACCCGCCAGAGAAGGCTGAACCCGCTCTGAGAGGAGAAGCTCCAGCAGCAATGGAAGACTGATAAGAACAAGAAGGTGCATCACCAAAAGTTCAAAACTCTTCCCCTGGACAACAGCCTAACCAGGGCCTGTTCCCAGATAGAAAATCCCAAGAGGGTGCAGTTCGTAAGGAAACCTATCAAATGAACCATGCAAAGGTGAGTGGCGCCCATTCTCCAGCATGGAGAGCGTCTCCATCTCTGAGATGTGTGCTTTCAGTTCTCCATCTGGAGAAACTCATACTCTCTCCTGAATACATTACTCTCTCCCTCTCCTCCCTCGTCGTCTCTATATAAAACTGTTGATACTAGTCTTCATCTCCAGAAATGCCTTTCAGCAAGGAAAAGAAACAGATCCGAGAAGAACCTAGGCAGAGGTTAGGGCTGATTTTTCTTTTCCTGCCAAGAGCAATTTCTCACTCCAGTCTGAGCTTCATGGTTCCCCAAGGAACAAGGTGGCAGCGATCATCATTCCCCCACACTGTGTAGATCAAGTGGCACTCAGGCACCATCTGATGATTGCCAATGTTGCTGGTCCATTGTTGGAGGACAGGTTTAGCTATTCTGGGAGTTTTGTTGTTTTGCCCACTCCCAGCTTAATCCAAGGTTCATTCTAATGAGACCTCTCTTCTATGTAAACACTGCTAGAGGGTGTGGCAAGTTACAGAAGTCACCTTGATTGAATAACTTCTGACTTATACATCTACTAAGACTTCTATGTTTTCTACATTGGGCACAGCTCCTCTTTATACCCACTGCACCCAGCGTGGGACAGTTAGAATTTACCAGGAGACTACCACCCTGGCTATGCTGAGACTATAGGAAAACTATAGGAAGGATCATACTAGTTTTCTCTAAGCAGGCGAGTGTGACCCTTTCAGTACACGAGAACAAGATACTCAGAATCACCCTAGTGCAGATAATAATAAGAAGGACCTTGTGCGTACCATCTAGATTACATGAAGCTCATGAAGTTAAGATGTATTACTTTTATACCAGCCCCTCTCTCCAGTGTTTTACATAAGAGATAATCTTGGTAGAAAGGATTAGACCTTGGCATAACCTTTGTTTATACCTGCAACAGGGTGTGGCACTACACTCTGTTTAGGGTTCTTTGTTGACATGACCCTCCCGGTTGGATTACTTTGGTGTATATAAGGGGCTGACTTGAGGACCCTTCACTTTTCACCTTTTTGGGCCTTTTTTTCGCTTGTGGCTTTTGGCTCCTATGGCTTTTTGCTCTTTGGCCTTTTTGCTCCTTCTTCTAGGTAGGACTCAGCTCGGGTGAGATCCTCTCTCTCTTTGGTGGGAGACTTAGGCTCTCTTATATGGTCTAAGTTCGGACCAGAGCTAGAATTTGTTCATTATATTGGATTGCTGTGGAAGAGCTTTTGTACTATTAAAATCCATTTTTTGGAACTGTACTGGACTCGTGAGTTTTCATCTGTTCTCCCGGTGTCCTCAGAGGTAGAAGAAAACTTCTGTCCTGACACTGTCGGGGACCCCTGCGGCGTTCCTTGACAGTCCATGCCTCACAGATACTCTTGTGGCAGACACTGTCGGTCCTGATCCACCCAAGCTCTTCCTGCATTACCAAGATGCGTATGGAAGAAAGCAGTAGATACCCTCCTTGAGGCTACCACCTCTCCTCTCCCCCACTTCATGGGTGTCCACTTATCATGTGGACACCAGCAACCCGACCACAGGCCACCCTACAGGAGAACTGTACCCAATGCCTTCCCCCAATACCAGCTGCTTCTTGGAGGACAGCTGGGGATAAGAGAGGTTGAGAAACTTGGCCCCATTGTAGCCTGGCAGTTCCTGTTTAGGAACAAGTGCATTGAGGGAAAATCCGCAGATCACAGGCAAGATGTGGAACCTGTTGAAACTCTGTTTCACTCCCGTGTTCCATCTCTGATGCTACTGATCATTGCAGTGAGCTGGCAGGGTGGCCTAGGACAATGAGATGGAAACATCCAATTTACTGAGAAGCTTGTAAGCCAGACTTTATGTGAAATCCCTACACCCCTTCATGCACCCCCAGACATTATTTTAGGTGTCAGAGTTACTCACAGAGCTCAACTGTGGGGACCAAAGCCTCATGTAACTCCAGGGGGAAGGGGGATGAGGCAGGGAATGTGCCACTCTTCAGAAAAGCCCGACTTCTTTTTTACCTCCCACTTCAGCTGTCATCATTTAGGGCTTTGTAGCAACTGGCTTGGCTTGCAGAGAAAGATGTTTGAGGAAAATTTTTACACCTCCTCCACCTCCCTTCAGTCTTTCATTTGGGGAAGAACCAGCCCTGTCTTCGAATCATCCTTGATGTTCCATTTGTTCTAAAAATGTCTGAGTTTGCCCTGGGAGACCACAGCCAGCCCAAGGTGGGCTGTTTTCCAGCCTCTTTCTTAGGTTAACTGCTCTGCGAAAAGAAATAACAGTTGTTGCTTGACAGAGAATCCCCGAATCCCAGAGGCGCCAGTGAGAGGTATTTCTTCTTCTCTGCAGGTTTGCAGCTTAACGGGGCAGCCCTGTTTCTGGAATGGCACAAATCCCCCAACACCCCAGTGCCAGCAGTGATGCAGACGGTGGCCAGTCCCCTCTACTCTGCTCCTATTACACCTGCGAGCATCCCAAAGCACAAGCAATGGCCAAAGCAAGGACAAAGGCGAGGGAGGTATTATCCTTTGTGGACAGAACTGCAAATAGAACTTAGCACCAGGCATAGACAAGGAGGAGGCTGATCCACCGCCCCAACTAGCCAACTCCCATTCCTCCCCAAGCCCCATGTTTGCTGAGTTTCTATGGTAGGCAAGGCAGGATGGTAAATTCTTTGATTTCGATCCAGTCTCCACCTCCAGGCTAATAATAAGGAAATGGAGAGTCCCTAAAGGGGTGGCATTTGAACGTGAAGCAAAGAGCCAAGAGCCAGAGGTAAAGTGGCATGGTCTATCTGTGAGACTAAGGCAGTACTTTGCAGGGAGGGAACATTCTAGAACCATGAAGTAACTTCACCCATGAAGTGGAAGAGCTCTCATCCTGCCATGCCAGAAACCCCGGCTCAGCAGCGCTGTCAAGTGGTTTCCTTCATATTGCTGCTGCTGCTGCTGCTTTCAGATGCCTGCAGACTCAGGCCCAGAGCATGTTGGCCTCCAGCAGAATGGTGCTGGGGAGGATTTCAGGGGTCCCCTGACCCAAGTCTATATCAGGACCCTCAAATTCATATGAGTCCAATGGATGCAAATAAATAAGCATTGTTCTCTGGCTTCAAAGTTAAGTCCTTACAACTCCCAAACAGAAACATTTACCCAGGCATCTAGGTGGGTAATTTTTGGTTGTGGAAAGTCAGGGACATCAGTCTGTAGCACCAAATCACACAGTACAGGGACAGCACCAGTGTGCTGGCCTTGGGGACAAGAGCTACCGAGCGCCTTCTGCTTGGGGTTCACACGCTGAGCTCCTCTGGACCAGGAGCAGAACTGATTCCGTGGGAGCAGGTGTCTGGAATGAGATTCTTCTTGAAGCCCCAGGGCTCCCCAGAATGTGGGCCAATCCTCAGTATCTTCCCAGAACACGGAGATTAGAAGCACAATTGTCTCTCCACAGCCCTGCTCTTGGTGACAGTGGGGAAACCCAGGCAGCACAGGAGACCCTTGTCTCATGGCTGGTCCAGCCAACAAGTGGCCCAGCCAACAAGTGGAGGGAGGCTAGCCAGTCTCCCACACTTTGAGAGATCTCCAGGAAGTCGGAAACACCCTAAAGTGACACAGGAATGGTGCGTCTGCTGAGGACAGTTTCAGAGTAAGACTTCAGAGCCTGCATTGTATTCTTCAACAACTACAACCCCTGCCAGGAACTTAAAATGTTTTTACCTCCCCAGGCCTGCAATTTTTTCAAATACTTGAATCAAATATTATTGAATATTGAGACATACCATTGCAGCTCTGGGAATCCAAGGGCAATGAGACAGCCCACCAGGGTAATCTGTACCCCTCACCTTGCTCTTTCAAGAGGCCTGTTAAGTCCATAGCACTTCAACCCCTTTGTAAATGTGGGACCATGCCCCTGATACCCCCCCATGTTATTCCTCACATTTAATTCCCCTAAATCCTCCTGCTCCACACGTTCTCTCCCCCAATCCCTACATCAAGGAACCCCACCGCTGTGTGCCAGACCTCGTCTGGTTTGATGACTGAACCAGGCTTTGAATTGGGGAAGTTTAGGAGGCCATTTATCTCTATGACCATAAAAAGCCCAGGACTCTCCTCTGTGCTACTCCCCTTTCTGCACCCCCTGTCCATGCCAGTCAGGGAGCTTTGTGTGTTCCTTGGAGGAGCCCTAATGAAGACTCGCCTGCATTGACGTTTATGGAAGAACATTAGAGAGTCGCCATGGTTACAGGCCCCATCTGCCTCCATTGTGGACCAGGGGGAGCTGGAGGAAAGCACCAAGCAGGGAGCTCCTGGTTGTGTTCAACCCGGAATCGTCAGTTAAAAAAAAAAACCCGTTTACATCTGAGGAGAAATTGCTTTTCATATAGCAAAGGGGAAATGCCAGGTTTGATGAGATTGTTACACAGAATCTTGGCTGGGTCAGTTTCTCCAGGGCTCCCTTCCCCGCAGCCCCATTATTATTTAAGGTCGTATTAAATCAGGCAACAGAGCAGAGGGCTCCATGCAACTCTGCGTTGCCAGCTGGGGCAAGCTGCCCGGTGCTGACCCCCCCAGCCGGCCTCTCCAGCTTCAGCTGCAAGGACAGCGAGAAGGAACTGTACCTGCTGGTCCTCCCTGCTCACAATGAGCGCCAGGCCCTCGCTCCATCTCTTTAGGGTTTGGGAGCTTAAGGAGGTGGTTCTGACTCTGAAACAGAACGAGTCCAGGTGAAGATCAGGCAGCTATGGACCTCATCCAACCCTGCATTTGCTGTGACCGCTCAGCTGGGTCTCTATCTCTGCCGACTAAGAGGCCCCTCGTTTAAAATGAAGGTGTGGGGATGGGGTAGTTGCTTTGCCAGCGACTGACCCAGGATTGATACCAAGGACCAGTGGTCCCAGAGCAGTACCAGGAGAGACCCCTGAGCACAGAACCAGGAAGTAGGCCCTAAGAACCACCTGATGTTATTCTTTAGCCAATCAAAATAATGATGATGATGACAATGATGAATGAAGGCAGGAGTATCCATTCTGAAAGCAAAGCAATGAAAAGCATTTGTGAAGCTTAGGCTGCCTCACGTGACAGCATTCAAGCCCTTGCTCTGCTGTTTGTCAATCACAGGAAACAGGGAGGTACCGAGTCTTGGGACTTGGCACAATAACACTCACTCATTGCATCCAACAGGGAGGACACATGGCATTCCTCCAAAGCAGAGGTGGCCTCACAGATGCTCAGGAAATGGGCATGGCCCTCTGGAAGGTGATGGCATATCCTAGGTGCCTCCATTCTTCCAAAACCTGTGCCCTTCTCCAGTGAGGCTGTCCTTGGCACGGCTCCATGGTGAAAGAATCTGCTGATAAATAACGAAGGCACCCCGACCCCTCACCCAGCTCCTGCCTCTATGTGAATGCACAGATATGGAGTTACTCTGACGCTGTAGACAGACAGGAGGGTGCCACCACTCGTCAGTCACAGAGCAGCAACCTGGACATCGCCACTCCAGGTTCTGGAAGTAGAGCAAGGTCCGGGATGTACTTAAAAAGAGAAACCAGGAGAAGTGTGGGGCCACTGCACAGGGGCTGTAACTAGAGGGAGGACACAGGCCAGATATGTTGAGGACAGGCGGTCATGGGCCCCTCCCCTGGGTGGTGTCATGGAGCCAGCACCCAGCTTGCCTTCCCTGTTCCTGTACCCCCATCAAAATCACACATACACCGGGCCGGAGAGATAGTCCAGCGGGTAGGGTGTTTGCCTTGCACGCAGCCAGCCCATGCTGGCCCAGGCTCGATCCCTGGCATCCCATATGGTCCCCCGAGCACCGCCAGGAGTAATTCCTGAGTGCAAACCCAGGAGAAACCCCTGAACATCGCTGGGTGTGACCCAAAAAAGAAAAAAAATCACACATACACTCTCCCTAACTTACACACTAAGAAACGACAGTGGAGCTTCTTGTCAAGCTCAAGTCCAACTTCTCCCCTGGGATGGCCTGGGCCTGGCACTCTGCCTCTTTTCCAATGTGAGCTAGGGCAGGAGATGTGCTTGAAAAGGGAAACCAGGAGAAGTGTGGGGCCACTGCGTGGGAGCTGTCGCTAGAGGAGGACACAGGACTGTGGTCTTAGAGCAAGTGCCAGGCCTCTGCCCACTCCACTCTCCTGACTTCTGGGGCCACGGTGTCTCAGAGAACAGGTGTGGTAGGAAATCCAGCCCAGCCTCCCAGGTGCAGAAACAAGGAAAGGAGCCTACGGAGACAAAGGCTACTGTGTGCCTGTGAAGCCAGCAGCCACCCCCACAGCCATACTTCACCTCGACTTGGGTTCTTTCAAGAGGCCTGTGGGCAGCTGAGTGGGTTTAACTATTGGGTTTAGGCAGCGCAGTGTGGGATCTAAGGGCCTGTGGGCAGGACCTGCGGTGAGCCGAGCAGGCTGCTGCTTACTCCGCCCTTTCTGCGCCAGGCACTGTATTAAGTGCTATACACATAAGCTTTATGCCACTTGGCCTCACCACTGACTGAAGAGATAAATACAGTCTTTACTGCCATTGTCTGGGTGGAAAGGAGCCTTCAGGAGTTTAAGTGCCCTCTCTAAGTTCCCAAAGTGGGCAATGAGAGTGCCAGGAAGTTCCTTTCTTCAAGGACATCCACACTAGTTGGGAAGGAAGGGAGGCTCTCTACCCTAGCCAACCAAGCAACACTGAGGTAGGCAAATGAGGACAGAAGGCTGGAGGCATAGTGAAGGTCTTTTCTGTCAGGGCTACCAGTGACTGGACTTAGAGATACCTACAAGAGTATGCTACTTGAACGGCAGAGCCTGGCAAGCTACCCGTGTTGTATTTGATATGCCAAATACCAGTAACAGTTATAGACCTCATTCTGGAATGGATTGAGGCTCTTTATGTTCCTGGAGCAAGCAGATGACCTTGGGCTCTATTAGCATGAGACAGGACATATGGAGATGTTACTGGGGCCCGCTCGAGCAAATCGATGATGAACGGGAAGACAGTGATACAGTGAAGGCTGAAGGTAAGGCTACAGGGTGGAGATCTCTGGGGGTGTCAAGTGATCATATCCGACATTTCTGCCAATTTTCCCAACCTTTTGTCTAAGTGTCATTGCCTGGCAGACACATGAGAACCTTGTTCCCTGATTGTCTTGTGAGCCCCCAACCAGTCATAGCTGACCTGGTACAGTCAGTTTTGTTCACCCATCCTGGAGCTACAAACACTTCTGACAAGTTTGAAGCAAGAAAGCCCAATACAATTAGATTCTCAAGAATATGGTTATCAAGATCATGCCAGAAAGGGATGTGCAGCTCCAGGTCCAGGATGATCCTTCAGCTTCCATGCACAGCTTCACCTCTGCCTAATTCAAGTCCTATTGTCCCCTAAGCCGTCCTGATTTCTCAGCACTCGTTGATCTATTTCCTTCTCTGACCACTATCGAACTCTTTCAAAACAGAAGATCAAATTCTTCCCCTCACCTCCTATTTCAGTCTCACTCTGCCAGTGAAAGAAGCCTGTTACTAGTTTGTCCCCAAGGGAACATTCTAGAAAAACACCTGAATAGTGTCATGCTATGCTATAAGATGTTAATAATAAGAGAACTGGGAGTGAGATGTACAGGGATTCTCTGTCCTCATTTTTCAATCTGCAACAAATCTAATCACTGTATCACTGTCTTCCCGTTCATCATCGATTTGCTCGAGCGGGCCCCAGTAACATCTCCATATGTCCTATCTCATGCTAGTAGAGCCCAAGGGCATCTGCTTGCTCCTGAGTCTCAATCCATTCTGGAATGAGGTCTATAATTATTACTAGTATTTAGCATATCAAATACAACACGGATAGCTTGCCAGGCTCTGCCCGTGCAGGTAGCATACTCTTGTAATCATCTCTAAGTCCAGCATTTATTGATGAATCGCCCGGCCACTTTCGGCCGCGCTAGCCGGGCTGTGATAGGCTGGTCTGTTGGGTGGAGTTCTGATGAGAGAGAAGTCCGATGTGGAAAATGGAGGCCCTCATGGAGTGGGAGGTTGTCTGGCTTGTTGCAAGGCTCTGCTGGGGTGGCGGGCCAGGGCTAAAACCTGCCATCCCTCCTGGGCACCTTGTGAGTGGCTGGGCACAGGGAGAGCAAGTAGCAGCTCTGCCCCTATGAGTCTCTGGACCGGCATACCTGAGCCGGATTTAAAAAAAAAGACTGCTGCAGGGTAGAACTCAATGAGCTGGGCTGTGATAGGCTGGTCTGTTGGGTGGAGTTCTGATGAGAGAGAAGTCCGGATGTGGAAAATGGAGGCCCTCATGGAGTGGGGGGTCGTCTAACTTGTTGCAAGGCTCAGCTGGGGTGGCGGGCCAGGGCTAGAACCCACCATCCCCTCCTGGGCGCCTCATGAGTGGGCACAGGGAGAGCAAGTAGCAGCTCTGCCCCATGTCTGTGAGTCTAAAATCTAAAACTTTTTTAAATTAAAAGTTTATTTCTAGGGGTCGGAGCGATAGTCCAGCAGGTAGGGTGTTTGCTTTGCATGCAGCCAACCTGGGTTCGCGATCCCATATGGTCCCCCCGAGCACTGCCAGAAGTAATTCCTGAGTGCAGAGCCAGGAGTAACCCCTGAGCATCGCCGGGTATGGCCCAAAAAAGCAAAAAAAAAAAAAAAAAGTTTATTTCTAAAAGGGAAATAGAAAAACTTGGTGCCCCAACCCCAAAAACCCTGTAGCCCTAAAGCACCTACCTTCAAGGGCAGAACATGATCACATGATCACTTCCTGTCTGCCACCTCTATTTAGAGACCGGCAAGTTCATGTTCCTGAAAAGCAAGAACCAAGTCTTCTCTTTCTCTCACTTCACATGCAGACTCATAAGACAGAGTCAAACAGCAGTTGGTGCTTAATAAAAACCTGTCTCTCTCAAACAACTCACACCTCAGAGAGCAACTGAAGGGGATGGAAAGTGCTGCCCAAGCTGCCTTTTAGTGTAATGTATGTTTCCACACACAAAAAAAAAAATCAACCAACTGTAATATGTTAAATGAGGCCAATTGTCACAACTCTGCAATTAGGTGACCTGCACTTGCAATGCTTGTAATCAGTCACTTATAATACTGCAGGCATAAGCCATGTACCCATGGCATTAAGTATTCAAATACACAGGGAGATGTGCTTGATCCAACTTAATCCTCATCACAGTTTCAAGTAGTAAGTAGTTAGGATCACTTAGACCCCTTTTTATTGATGAGGAAACAGGAGCTTAGTAAGACTGCAAGACTTATTCAAGGACATAAGGTTCGTCGGTGGTGGTGTGAGAGTCAACATAAGCAAAGTCATCGGCTGAGAGTCCACCCTAAGTCAGTATGTGCAGCTTATGCTACCTGCCACCTGTTCTATGCATTCACCCTGTATTACAACAAGACACGGGTCCCACAATATGTAACTGTCAATTTCCATTGAGCAGGTCAACATAAGCAAGTCTGTTGGAACCACAGTCCAGAATGCTGGAGTCCAGAGACAGATGCTGCCCCGATGGGGTCCTGTATCTGCTCAAGCTCTGCTTCCCTCCTGGAAGAATTTCCCCTGGAGAAAATCCTTACATTTTATGTTCATCCCGATAATCTAAAACCCTCAGATACATAAAAGTCTAACACAGACAGATCAAGGTAGTTAGACACCCGAACAAAGAATGTTAATCTGTCAATAATTACTGGTTCTAAGCAATGAATACTGTATGTGGAGGGCAGTCAGGGCCATCAGTCCACGAGGCTGTTAGTCCCCTGACCCCAAGCTTCTTACCCCTGCTTGTTTCTGTCTCTTTACTTAATCCTCACAGTGCTCTTGCTTCAGGCCTATTCACCCAGGACTGGTCCCTGGCACAGTCCTCTCTCCAGAGTACTGAGGAACTGTCCGGAATCTCCAGACAGAAGCTTCGCCTTCACAGCAGATGGCCCCTATTCTAATTGCTGCTGCAACTTGGTTTTGTGTTGCCTGGGTTTGTCCTCGGTTTTCCACCAGTTCAACAAGGCAATGAACTTTGAGGACCTTTCCACCTGGAACATTGCAGGGTTCTTCAAACACTAACGGAGTCCCCAAAGGTGGAGGTAGCATTTCCTGTGTCAGAATTCCTGGGTACAGAGAGAGCAGCACCCTGGCACCAGTGTCGGTCTTTTCACTCCAAGTAATCCCAAGCTCAGTTCCTCACAGCCCCAGTTCTATCACTTCTACTCTAGAGCCCAGAGATCAGCAAAGACCTTCTACCCCGCCCTCCTGACCCCCTTACCTAGGGCCAGCTTCAGTTCCCACACACTCACCTGGATCAAGGCAAGTATGAGGTCAGGGAACCCTCCTTGGGTAAAGCAGATGAGAGCAGAGGCCTTGAAGAATCCTCTGCAGGTAGCTGTGTTTGGGCAGCGTTCGCTCCTGTAAGAGATCACGGTGATGGTCATTAGAAACACAAGGAGCATTGGTAACCTTTGGCAGTCAGCTGCCAGCCCTAACAGCACCCAACCTCTTCTCATTGGTCCTGCCCACAACCTCCTGGAGCTGCAGCTGGCGTGTCTTCCATCAGCTAAGGAAGAGAACCAAGCCACAGGCTCTCCAAAGAACCAGGCCAAGGATCCTGCTTAACTGCTTGCTCTAACTTATGCCACTAGAAGGCCAGGCATGGTTTCCCTTCACTCAGATCTCCAGACAAGTCTGATGCTATGTTGCCAGTGCTACATGCCAGAAGGTCAGAGAGCTGGAATCCAGACCTAAGTTTACCACTAGCAACAGAGGCTGTCTGGATTGGTCAGCAGCCACTCACCCCAAGGCTCAATTTACTCATCAGTTTCATTGCTTTCCATCCTATAACAAATACCAGAATGACTGTGTAAATGCCTGAATCACTGATGCAGTAATGATGTAAGAATTCAGTTAGATAACTGAAAACAGCCCTTTCTACTAGAGGATAACATCCTTCATGCGAGGTCCCGAGCTAATTCAACCTTTCAAGTCCATCAACAGTCAAGCTCTTTTACACCTGACAAGTTATGACAGTGCCTAACGCTGAAAACAATTTGCTCACATTTAGTTCAATGGCACAGACAGCCTCCTGGTCAGGCTCTCTCACTGGTCATCACAGGTGGAAACAGGGTGCCTGTCAGTCAGACTGAGCTCCTTCCTGGCGCCTCTGGAGGAAAATCCCCTCCCAGTGGGTTCCCTCTAGGGTTAGGACTGGGATCCTCCCTCCTAGCTGACTGGCAGGGTGTATTCTCAGCAGCTACAGGCTTTCACCAAGCCTGTAGTGGCACACACTCCTCTAGCTGCAAGGCTGTGGTAAAGAAGTTTCTCCTGCATGAAGCCTCCCTAGTCCCCACCTTTCTCAGGTCCTGACCTCAAGACCTGAGATTTATTTATTTATTTGGGGCTTATTACTTTGTGCCAAGCCAGACGAACCCCGCACTCCATGAGGACCTCCATTTTCCACATCCGGACTTCCCCTCGTCAGAACTCCACCCAGAAGACCAGCCTATCACAGCCCGGCTCATCGAGATCCACCCTTGACTCCTGGTCCTGAACACTGTTAGGAGTCACAGTGTTTTTAATCCGTCTTTTTTAATCCGCCCAGCAGAGCCTCACAACAAGCCAGATGACCCCCCCCCCACTCCATGAGGACCTCCATTTTCCACATCCGGACTTCCCCTCGTCAGAACTCCACCCAGCAGACCAGCCCATCACAGCCTGGCTCGCCTCGGCCTCAAGTGGCCGCGCGTTCATCAATAAATGCTGGATTTTAAGATAACTACAAGAGTATGCTACCCGCACGGTAGCCTGGCAAGCTACCCGTGTCGTATTTGATATGCCAGATACCAGTAAAAATTATAGACCTCATTCCCATGACCTGATGGAATAATTTGAGGCTCTTTATGTTCCTGGAGCAAGCAGGTGCCCTTGGGCTCTACTTGCATGAGACAGGTCATATGGAGATGTTACTGGTGCCCACTCGAGCAAATCGACGATGAACGGGAAGACAGTGATACAGTGATACAGTGATACTTTTTGCCACATCTGAGTTCTCAGGGGCTACTTCCCAGCTCTGGGCTTGGGTGTGACTCCTAACAGTGTTCAGGACCAGGAGTCAAACCTCCTGTATGCAAAGCTCACAGTCAGCCCTTTGGGCTACTGCCCCTGGCCCTAGATTTAAAGGGCTCATGTGATTAGGTCAAGCCCATTCACCATTAACTCAACTGGTTTGAAACCTATTAATATTTGCAAAATCCCTTTCCAGAAGCACTGCGGTGAGTGTTTAAATACTAATACTTGTCTATGTATTCTGGAAGCTGGGAATCATGGTTCTTAGAATTCTGTTGGCCACACAGTTTTCAGTGATTAAAATGGAGATGCTATGGAAACTGTTTCTGTGTTAAAACAGAGAGAGAGAGAGAGAGAGAGAGAGAGAGAGCACTATTGGGATATAGTCACTGATACGTGTCCCATCTCTGTCACAGGCCCATTCATGGGGCTGAGCCATGTCAGCCAGGTCCCTCACACCTTGGAACACACAGTTTGAAAAGGGGACAGGGGACTGACTGGGGTGATTAATCCCAGAGAAGATGATGGATGCAAAGGGATACTGGTTGTGTTTCCAATGGGGTAAGATAAATTCTGTCCAGAACCCTGGGGGGATCCCTCGAAGTCGTTGCCAGCCAGTTCTTTTAATCACCAGGCTAGTGGGAGGCTGCAATTGCAAAGTGCCTTGGGCATAAAGGCTGTCTCCCAGCAGGAGAGTCCCTGGAGGCAGGGACCCACCCACCCAGAAACGTACCTTTCCAAACATCTCTGTTTCTGATGGGGAAACAAATCCCACCCCAGCAATCTTACCCAGATGCTCTTTTTGGTTTTGTTAGAAATTGCTAGGACATTCTACTAACACACTTTTAAGATTGAATCACAGAATCTCCAGGTTGGCAGTCACTTCAAAAAATAATTCAGTTCCAAGATATCTAGAGGCCTCGAGCGCCCAGAGACAGAAAGTAAAATAGTGGTTGCCAGGGGCTGCGGGAGGGGGTGGTGGGTTTTGCAAGATGAAAAAGAGTTCTGGAAATTGCTTGCACGATAATGGGACTATCCTGAATGCCCTGAACTTAAAAAACGACTAAAAATGTAGTTTGATCTCCTATGTATTTTAAATTGTGGTCACGTTTTCTATTAGAAATGTAAAAGATAATACACAAAACAGTTCAGACCGTCACCAACCCAATGTTTCATGCCACAGCCTTTTTGAGGTCTGTCTGTTCTGGATTGACGTACCACTGACAACCGCCTCCCACCCCAAGATGTGCTTTGAGTTGGGGAGCAGCTTTTGGGGGAAGCAAATCACAACAATGGAGATGTGATTCTTCTTCTTCTTTTTTTTTTTTTTGCTTTCTGGGGTCACACCCGGTGTTTCTCAGGGGTTACTCCCTGGCTCTGAACTCACGAATTACTCCTGGCAGTGTTCAGGAGACCATATAGGATGCCAGGGATCCAGCCCAGGTTGGCTGCGTGCAAGGCAAATGCCCTTCATGCTGTGCTGTCGTTCTGGCCCTGTGAGATGTGATTCTTACACTCTCGCTGAGCTGGGGAAATAGTCGCAGTTTGCATGCACGCACACACGCACATATACACACACATGCATGCATGCGATACCCCTCACCTTTAACAGGAAACCCCGAAAACCCTTCCCAGGCTCCTGTGCCCACTGCATCCTGGCTGGGTTGGCCAAGAGGGAAGCAGAGGTAGGAGACTGGAGAGCAGGAACAAGAGAGAAGGTGGAGTAGCTCCATGAGCCCAGAAAACAGCGACACCCATGGCTGTGTCCCCACACCCAGATGCTTCGCGGTTCCAGCCTCTAGCAGATGAGACCCCTGCCACACTGCTGCGCTCTCATTACACCACTTCCTCCTTCCAACCACAGCTGACAACTACTTCTTGCTGGGGCTAATCTCCGGGTCCCTCGCCATCCCTTCTGATCTGAAGCTTCTCCATCACTAGGCAGGAACTGTTAGTAGTGGCCACACTCACAGGGGTATCTGTTTTCCTGGTTGGGCGTTGCTCCCTAAGACTAGCTTCCGGTCATGTCCAAACATCTAGAGAGCCTTCATACACGTTCATCAATGGGCCTGGGCTGCGGGCGCTAAAGGCCAGAAGCTCAAGAAACAACTCAGTTTATGGTCCCCTATGGTTCAGGGGGCCCAATAACCACCCTCTGAGAACAGTTGGGCGCCTAGTGGCAAGTTAAGTTCAGAATTCAGGAGCGCTGGGAGCTGCCAGATTCCTTAGATCAGGGGGTGGAAGTGGTGGTGAGGAGTTGTGGGGGCACTGAGGAAAGCCCACCAGCCCTCCCCAGCCCTGCTGGCATTGTCCAGGGCCCGGGGATAATACAGGGAGCACTGGGAGGTCATTTCCTGCTAACCAGGAGCAATCTTGCTCACAGACATGTGTGGTCCACAACAGGGGCCAGAAGCCACATGTGGCCTTTTCTAATTTAAGTTTAAATGAAATAACATTTAAAATTCCTCTATTCTGCTGCATACAGTAAGGACTTCCCTTGGGGCCAGCCGCTGCCACCTCGGGCAGCACAGATCCAGAACTTTTCCAGCCTCCAGGAGAGGCCCCATTGGTAAACAAAGCAGCCTTTGTCGACCAGAGAGAAATTGGAACCTGCATATTACAAATTAACCAATTACAGTTTAACAACCAAACATTCTCCCAGCTCTGGGTGCGAGCAAAGCTTGATTGCGGTTTTATGCAGATATGGCTTTTAAAGCTGGACGAGGGGGTTCGAGACAAGTTGAAGAGGCAGAGAGATGATTTTCTAATGCCTCCTCCAAAGAGGCACAAATTGCGAGTTGATGGGATTAATGTAAGAAGGCAAGCCCGCTAGAGCGAGGAGCTTTCTGAGAAGCAAAGGAAGATATTTACTAAAATGGGAAAGAGAAGCAAAAACATGTTTACTCTTCACTGGGTTCTTTAAAAGGAGAAGAAACAAAAGAGCAGCAGCTAAAGTGTTTAACTACAGCACAGGCTTAGCGGGCCAGACTGAAGGGAGCGCTGACGGGGGCGGGGGGGGTGCGGGGGGGGGCGGGAATGAGATGCTCTTTAATGCATCTGCTCTGACAAGAAGATTAAAGACAATTGAGCAGGGCATTGAGTCTGGAGAAACAGAGATGATGTTGTGCATTATACCTCCCTCGCTGCGCCCCTCCCAGAAGGAAGCTGCTCCATTCCCAAATAGTCTGAAATCTACCTTCTCACCAGGGCTGGGAGGAGGGGAGGTAGCCAGGAGGTCAGAAGGGAGGGGAGCAGCCTTCTGGAACCCCTTCGATTGTTGTCGATTTCTGGGTTGGAGAGATAGTACAGCAAGTAGGGTGCTTGCCTTGCATGTGGCAGACCCGATTCAAACCCTGACACCCCATATGGCCCCTTTTGAGTAACACCAGGAGGAGTCATTCCTGAGTGCAGAGCCAGGAGTAACTCCTGAGCATTGCCAGGTGTGAACCCAAAACAAAACAAAAGAATGTTCACTTTCACTTTGGACCCAAAGGGTCAAGGCCACAGGAATTATTGTCTTAACTTAGAGAGAAAAAGCTGTGTTCTAAGAACTAGCTTTTGAGGGACACCCTATCCCTTCAGTGAATCTGGAACGGGCCCCCAACTCGCCTTTTGGTGACTTCTCAGTAGATGCCAAGGAGACCTCACTTTGAGAAACATGTCTCAGAAGAGAAGTTCCGGCACGGCAACGCAGTGCATTGTGGTAGCATTCACTGCAGTCCACACAGGGCACTGTCTAAGGGAGAGGAGGGGATGCATTTTTCAACAAGAGAATGGTCAGTGTGGAAGAAAACAGAAAGCTTTGCCTCTCACAGACAAACATGCCTAATAAAAACATTGCAAAAACTTAACAATTCCAGCATTCTGCTGTTCTTTTAAGCCAACATTTTTGTTCCTCTACAAGGATGAGTAACTATGGCACCTACGCTTTAAGACATTAATATAACACCCTCCCATTTCTGATCCGTTTCCATTGTTGATTATCTATCTCTGACACAGTCACATGCAATGCTGCTTAATACTCTTTCACAAAGGAGTTAATATGTTTTAGATGTTGAGCACCTCAAGAGGTGAGAACAGGGATGTCAGAAGTCTAGGTCATGTTGGAGCCAACAGAATCCAAGGGAGAGGACCAGGTGATCAGTCGATGACTTCATTATACACTCATTATAATACCTTTGCAGAGTAAAATTTACACACACTCACACCATGACAGTGTACAATTGCCATAGCAACCCCAAGAAGTGCCCAAATATGTTTAGCCTCTGAGTGGCATCTTGGCTCCAGAAAGTCAGTACCCCAGGTCTTTGAGACATCTTCTTTGAAACATCATTCATTCTCCCCTTATTCAGTTGCCCCTTTTCTATACCTGTAAACCCTAGAATTGGTGGTGAGAAAAGCACTGTCCCACATGCTAGCCCTTTGCTTCTAATAAAGTGCTTGTGATTTCTCCTTAGACTATGCCCACATAGGGACTCTCAAATGTATTCTAGTCTCTAACAAACCTTTTCTATGCTTTTTTCCTCTGACTTGTGCCTGAATTCTTTCCTGGGCAGGTCAAACACATCTGATCTCCAATCAAGGCACTTCTCACAATACACTCACTTTGTTTTGTTTTTGTCTTTAATGTAAGATTAAAATATTATAACTCTGAGGCTGTAAATTTCCTGCTTAAATTTCATATCTAAGGTGAATAGCTGAATTTTCTGCCCGAGTCTTGGCCTGGTTGTAAGACTGACACAGAACTCTCTATTATCTACATCCTGAGGCTCAAAATTAGAGGTTATTTGCCCCAGATGGTACAGTATGTTCAGAGCCAGGACCTTGGTCTCCCAAAGTCCAGGAATTCCATCCATTCAGCCATGGTTCTCCCAAATTAACACCCTCTGACACACCTGTTGCCCACTGCACAAGAGGCTTTTTAGCTGGTTGTCAGAAGGTGAGTCACACCCCCATTAAGGGCAGGGAGTTGCTTAGTCCTGTCTGCCAACACCCTCAGTGTACACCAGAGAACCTTCCTTCTGTCTCTTAGATGGGTCCAGCTGGGAAGAGACAATTCACCCATTAAAGCATAATAATCAGCTCCTGGAGCCAAGACAAGATGATGGTTAATGATGACATTCATGAACTATTCACCAAGTACTAGGCACTCTGCCGCCTTATTTGATCCTTATAGCAAATCTGGGGAAGGAGTCACTGCTAGCCTTTCTCATTTGCAATGGAAAGATGCCAAGTTTAGGAAGGTGTGGTCATCCAAAGACCCAAAGGAAGGAAAGGAAAATCCTGGATTCCAACGTGTACCCATCAGTAGGAGACCCCAAGTGGAAGAACAGGAGACACTAGGGTTAGTAAATGCCCACAGGGTCTGTTAACTTCCCGAAAGGACTTTACCAAGTTCTTTCAGTCTTGGATTGATTGAATCAGTCATGGACTGATTTAGTCTTGGACCTAATACATGTGGGTGAATTGTGTACCTACTAGATGTGGGTGCTGATGATTAAAAATTCCTGGGTCATAATTTCAACCCTCCAGGCTTGTACAGATTTCTCTTTTCCAGGCACACAGAGAGGCTGGTCCTTCATGGATAATGTCCAAATCATTTTTTCTTTCCAAAAATAAATAAATAAAAGGGAAAAAAATAACAACACATTTTTAGCAAGAAGAAGATGCCAGAAGGTAATTGCTTTGCAAATTACTGAAAGTTATAAACGGATCAATGATTTTCTCCAAAGTTGGAATCAACTGTAATTAGCAATTTGCAAATCCTACCCAGAGCCCTTCACTGCCCACAATAAAGGGGAGGTGCCCAGAACAGCCATTTATATTCGTTTGGAGAAGTTTGGGTGACATTCACTAAATGGGGGTTTGTAATCTGGGACCACAGGAGATGGAAAGGAAGCAACACGAAGCTGTGTCCTGCCTGGGACTGAAGCCAGGCATGCGGGTGAGTGCTGAGCCCTTCGATCCAATCCTGCCTCTGTGTTTGATGTGGACCCTCTCACACACACAGCAAAGGGTAATTTCTATCCGATGTGACTTTCCTTCCACATCTGATCGAGTTTGGGAAAAGGGTGGGAAAACTCATGGGTGTCACTTCTAAATGAAAGCCTTACATCTGGGAAGTTGACCTAGAGGAATGAGCACTGCCTGAGGCATCTGGAGCCCTGGGGGCTAGCGCTCTCTGCACCTCCGGCCACATGACTTGGCGCCTGTCACCTCACCTCTTGGATGTGAGGTTCTTCATGGTGGAAGAATGAAATGTGTTGGAAGGAGAGGGACAGACAAAGAATGACTGCATTCATTTGTAGGATATATAAAATATATAGTATGAGACTAATACCTAAGGACGGTAGAAACAAGGACTAGAAGAACTGGTCCATAGTTGTAAGCCTGCCTCAAGTGCTGGGGGAGAGGGCAGTTGGGATAGAGAAGGGACCGCTATGACAATGATGGTTGGAAATGATGGCTCTACGTTGAAGATGTGTGCTGAAAACAGGAAAAAGGCCAAACATGATGACATCTCAGTATCTGTACTACAAACCATAAGGCCCAAAAGTAGAGAGAGGGAGGTGAGGGAAAGGGAGAGAGAGAGGGAAGGGAAAGTGTCTGCCATAGAGGCAGACTGGAGGGTTGGGGTGGGGATAGTGGGAGGGTTACTGGGTACCTTGGTGGTGGGAAATATACACTGGTAGATGAGTGTTGGATGATTGTAGGGATGGGTGCTGGAACACTCTATGACTGAAACCGATCAGGAATAGTTTTTTTAAAGAGAAGTGAATTGGATGAGATGCTACATACACACCCCCAATTGAGTGAGTCATTCATTCACTATAATCACTTGTTCTCCTACTATGTGCAAGGCCCAGTTCTAGGGACATAAACCCCCAAACCAAAGTAAAAAAAATGCATTTTCATCATCAGAAGCTCTCAGTTTGCCAACATCAAAGGATATATATTCCCACTTGCAAGTGCCCCAGCCTATCAGTGGATGGGTTCATTTTCCAACCTCCAAATCAAGGCTTCGTAGAAGAGGTGACATTTGAGGGGCCCTCAAAAAAATATCTCTAGACTTCATTTTTAAACAATTCACTTGAAATTCTACTGTGGCTACCAAAGATTTAAGATTGCATATCTTGGAGTTTCTCAAACACATGCATCACTTGGGGCCGCCTCTGAAATGTTCATTCCTACGTCCCACTTCCCTCAGAGCAATCCAACTGGGACTTAGAATCTGCATTTAACAAGCTCAAGATTGAGTCTGGAGCTGTTGATGGGCAGGTCACATTCTAAGAGACTGACAATTCTCTTTGATTTTATCTCTATTATGAAAGACAAAACCTCCTAGGGGCAGTTTTCAGATACTTGGGGAAAAAATTCCAATTGAGAACAATTCTGGAAAATTCCACAGAGGTGCCTTCTTCCAAGATGCCAGCCACCTACTGCTGCCACCACTGCAGTGATTGCTCAGGTCACAGACAACTTTTCCAGTGTCGAGGCTGCTGCAATGTTCATTTCTTGCACAGGGCCCTGTGGCTCAGCATCCAGGATGCTATCTGGGGACATTCCTAAGCTGCCCCTGCAAGCCTGGCTCTCCCGATCCTTCTGCATGTTAAGAACTAACTCCAAGACCCAGAGGACACCTCTGTCCTAATGTCATGTCTTCAGAAAGGCCTTCCTCATCAGCACCCTGCTGCCCCTCAGTCTCACCCTCATCACCAACCTCATGGGAATGCCCTTAAAGTGGTGACCCCCAAAAATATCACATCTCTTTCCCTTGAGTCTGAGCTGGTCCTGTGACATGTTTCAGCCATAGAACATGGAAGTGCCATATCTTTTGAAAGCCCAGAGCAGGCCAAAGAGATAGTACAGTGGGTAGGGCACTGGCCTTACATGTATTGATCTGGGTTCAATCTCTGGGATCCCATATGGTCCCCTAGTGCCCCCAGGAGTGAGCCCTGAGTGCAGAGCTAGGAGAATAACCCTAAACATTGGTGGGTGCGCCCACTCAAAAAATAAAAAGAGGAGAAGAAGTAGAGAAGGAAAAAGAAGAGGAGTAGGAGGAAAAGGAGGAGGAAAAGGAGGAGAAGGAGGAGGAGGAGGAGGAAGAGGAGGTGGAGGAGGCAGAGGAGGAAGAGAAGGAGAAGGAGGAGAAGAAGGAGGAGGAGGAGAAGAAGGAGGTGGAGGAGGAGAAGAAGGAGGCGGAGGAGGAAGAAGAGGAGGTGGAGGAGGCAGAGGAGGAAGAGGAGGAGGAGAAGAAGAAGGAGGGAGGCGGAGGAGGAGGAGAAGAAGGAGGCAGAGGAGGAGGAGAAGAAGGAGGCAGAGGAGGAGGAGAAGAAGGAGGCAGAGGAGGAGGAGGAGGAGGAGGAGGAGAAGAAGAAGAAGAAGAAGAAGAAGAAGAAGAAGAAGAAGAAGAAGAAGAAGAAGAAGAAGAACAACAACAACAACAACAACAACAACAACAGCAGCAGCAGCAGCAGCAGCAGCAGCAGCAACTATAACAAGACCCAAAAGCTTCCATGAGAGCCTGGGGCCTCCCTATGTAGGACAACTAGCGCCTTCTCAGAAAGATTTTGAGGTACTTACATGAAGAGGGAGCACACTGCAGATCTGGTGGGCCCCAGCAGGCTGCAGCTGCATGGAACCTCCCTCCACCCCACAAGGCTAGCACAAGCCACTGCCCCACCCAACCCCCACCTGCCTGGGGCCAAGAGGCGCCCTGCTACAGTTTTCACTCTAGGAACCACATCTCCAGAGCAGTTTGAGGTTGCTCCACAGCAACCGTTATCTGTCGCCACTCCCTCTCGTTGCCCTTTCACTCTTGCTCTTCATGCCAAATCACAGAGCCACCTCTGTCTGCCTCTAGAAGGCAGCTCTCCTGGGGGTAAGGGCATTGCTGTGCACGCCTGCCTTTCACCACCTTGAGCCCTCCTGGTGCAGAACAGGAGCCCTAGATATTGACTGAGCGAATTTGGGGCTGCTCATCTGGACCCCTAGAAAAAGCTAAAAGACTGTAACCTCGAAGCCCCGAAGCCCAAGTCAGGAAGAGGTATCGGTGTCCGTGAACAAATTTCACACTAACCAAAGCAATACTGCTGGGGAGGAAGCTGAAGCTTGTTCAGAGACTGTGCTGCACAGCTGGCTTCCAAACAGCAAGGGATCATGGTCACAGGAGGCAACAGCTGGGAACGAATGGCTCTGTAGCCCACCCTTCAGGGTCTCAGCGCCAACAGCTGTCTCCAGAGCCCCCTCCCCTCCAGATACCTGCCTGGACTGGACCCTCCTGCAGAGCTTAGCCAGCTACTGGTGCCCAGGGAAACTCTCTGGGAGTCGACACACCGACTACATGTTTGACCAAGAGAAACCCGTGCAGAAAAGATGCCCCCTGCTGCTTTTGGCACAAAGGACTACCAGATTCCAAGCCCTCTCTCCACTTCACGAATTCAAGTGCTCTCTCCTCTCTCTTTCTGCTGCACCTGTATACGTGCCCAGCAATGCATTAGAGGCACAACTCCCCTCTAGCAAAGCAGGATAAGCTGCTAGAATGTGCTCTACCAGGAACCCTGAGACCCCCAAGTCAGTGGACAGTGGAAGTTTTAAGGAGCTCTAGTCAACCCCCTTATCTCAATTTCTTCTTAATGGCATTGTCTTCTCTTTAATGAGGATTCTTTCATCCCTTTTCTGAAGGTTCAATTAGGCAGTGTACTAAAAGCAGGGAATCTTACACATTTGAACACACGGAACAATCTAGAAGACTTAATAGCACACAGATGACTGATTTTCAGCCCCAAGTTGGAGCAGATCAGACTTGAGGCTGAAGGAGTCTTATTTCCGACAAGTTCTCTGATGCTGCTAGAAGAGGGAACACGCATTGAGGACCACTAGTTTAACCCACCAGGACCTGAACATGTAGAGACATGCACAGGCATACACAGGAGGAGCCCAGAGTTTCCTGGAATTGCCTCAGTCTTTAGTCAGTGGAAATCTATACATCATTTTTAAACTGCCCTAGCAACAATCTCCAGGGACTCATAAGGAAACAACCTAGTGTTGACTGCTTCTAAAGGAGCCAGAGAGGAAAGGAGACTTATCTCACCGACTCTGAAACCCCAACTAGTGTTTATATTTCCACAAAAGCAGCCATGAGTGTGGGGGAGGCGGGGGGGAGTCAACATCTTCTGAATCCACAAGCTAGAAAGACTATTTCAACTCATCCAGGGAGAAGACTTGTAGGTGGGGTTGGCTTTTATGGCTGAGGAATCATCAATGCATTGGGATCTGGGGGGCCCTCCTGAACAGCCCCTCTAGCCCATATATTGAGCTTTAAGGTACATAAATCTGGAGTGAGAGAATCACAGAAACTCAAGCCCTGAGACCTTGCCCCACAGCTGCAGAATGGGGATGCATGGAAGGGAAATCTAGAAATTGCTATGAAACATGATCCCAAGAGGACGGCAGATTTTATATACTTGAAGAGCTTTTCTCTAGGGTGTATTCAAGTCTCTCTGGGGATACAGAGATTGGGGAAGGAAGTGTGGGTAATCAGAGTTTAATGGGTACAGAGTTACTGGCTGAGAAGATTAAACAATCGTGAGGACAGATGGGCGAGTGGCAGTAGGTCAATTGAATGTACTTAATGCTATAGAACTGTCCACTTAAGCACGGTTGTTAATGTCTACTTGGCCACAATAAAAAAGTAAAGTTCCCTCAAGGAAATAAAAGTGCAATCAATGAGATAAATTGCATCTAATTAATTATAAATTACCTTGAAAAGCTTGTCATACTATATGGGGCTGAGTGTGGAAAATATCTTTGGATAACTAAGAGGTAATATTATTTGCAAATATTCAATCCTTTTTACTCCTAGTTTGGGAGCCGGGGTGGGGATGCTCTGATGCAACCCTGAGCATTCACAAGCACCACTCCCACTCCCCCTACTGTCACCCATACACCCTCTGGTCCCTTAATCTCCCCTGCTAGCCCATGTGGCAACAAAGACTTGAATATTTTTGCTGTAACATTCTTCTGCCTCTTTGCTCTGGAACTGGAGACCTATCTGGCGACAGCAAACCCAAACTCCTTCCGTTGGTCTCTAGTCAAGGGACTCAGTAGAAACTATGAGCCCACAAAACTGAAGATATGAATGGCTCTCTAGTACAAGACTTTTTAAACTTTTTCCAGTTGCAACATCTTTTTGCCTGAGAAATTTTTATGGGACCCTGGGTATACATGAATTTGATAATAAAATAATTTACTGAAGCTAAAGAACAAAAATTTATTTTAGAACAATTTTTATGATACTTTTACAAGTCCAATATTCAAATTCAGAAGCCTCATATATTCCAGGAGCTCCCAGCTGGAAAGTATATTTCCAGCTCCATCCACATCCCTGCCCATATATAATGAAAGCACAAGCCAAACAGGGGACTGCTCTATGTGGTCCAGGAGTGGAAGTGTCAATATCTGCTTCTGTTTTCCTTGTTCATAACAGGGACCCATCAAGTTCCAGTTTAAATTCACCTTCTCGGCAAAACAATATTGAATTCTCCAAATTCTCTTCCTGATCCTTTTACAACTTGCAGAATTCCAAACATGGATTGGGCATTTAATTACCCATGGCCTTACATCTTTTTCTGCTATAAATAACTCGGGCTGCAAAAGACTTAGGTTTTATAGCAGAAACAATTGGAGGTTGACTCTGCCACACCTTGACAATATGATTGTGATTCTGAGCCTCAGAACCCACATTTATGCTCAGAGTTTAAGAAATGCAGTAACAGGAAAGAGTTAAGAAGTGGCAACGTGGGAATGCGACACCCTGTACAAGACTGGCTGCAGTAGACACTCTGAAGGTGAACCTTTCCCCGGAGCCGATTCTCAACCCTGTCTGTAAATTAGTCTGCTAGAGAGCTTTGCCCATGATCCCGGGTTGCAGTTGGAGTAACTACTCTTTGAAAGCTCCCCTAGTTTCCTCCCTAGAGTAAGCAGTCCACTGCCAGGTTCACAAAATGTTCAAGAAGTGCTCAATAAATGGATTGAGATGCAGGAATCTGTGGTCAATGTGATTGACAAGAGGTACTATTCCTTGCAGGCATCATTATTTGTAGCTCCATTTAATCATAAGAAAATCCCCCAGAATACCAGAGTGCTCCAGAGGAGCATTCACAGAGCTGCCAAACCCTGGGTCTAAAGGCCAAGGATCTCAACAATGTTCTGGTAATGATTCGCCATCAATATCAGTGTCTCCTCACGTCTGCTGACTCCTTCCTAGGGAACTAACCACTTACTTACCAACTTACCTCATTTGCTGCATGGCAAAATAAGAGAGGGTTGTGGAAGAATTTTGAAAGTGCCAAAGTGGTGAGTAGAGAGCTGAATGGTTACTGAATCTGACCTCAGAGTCATGTAATTAGAGAGCAAGGGAGAAACCTCATTAACTAGAGAAATCATTAGTGAAGAGAGAAAGAAGGGAGGGCTGAGAGGAGAAGTGTAGAACAGCCAAGGGAGGGCTGTGGCTGGGACTGCAGCAAGCACAACAGACTCTGTGCCCGTGGAAGAGCAGGGTGCAGCCTGCCTGTGTGCAGGGTGGAAGTGTCACAGGCTCTGAGAAGTCAGAACTGAAGAGCTGGACAGCTCCTTCTCACTTACAGGCTGGATACCTACTGAGGTTCAAAAACATCCCACAGATTGAAATGAGACCAAGAGAGAAGGGCAGATAGAAAGATGGCACTCATTTGCGAGATATAAAGAGATATGGTAGGTTAATAACACCCAAACACAATAGACTCAAAGTCCAGAAGGACTGGTTCTTAGAAGGAAGCTTGCGACATGGGAAGGAAGTTTAGGTCAGACCACTGTGACAATGATGGGGGGGAAGAGATCACTCTGGACAAGAACTCGGTGCTGAAAGAGGGTAAAGTGATGTGCATGACACCCTTTCAGTTACGAGTGCAAATCACAGTGCCTAAAAGGAAAAAAGGAAAAAAGAAGTGTCTGCCACAGAAGCAGGCTGCAGGGCAGGAAGGAGGGAAACTCAGGATATTGGTGGAGGAATATCCCAAGGATATTGGCGGAGGAAGTGGACACTGTTGAAGGGATAGGTGTTTGGACATTGTAGGACTAAAATTCAATCATGAATAACTTTATAACTTTGTTTGTCATGGTGATTCAATCATTTTTAATTGCACAATTTCATCATTCCTTACAGCTGCATAGTATTCCATTGTTTCCATATACCACATCTTTATGATCCACTGATCTACTGCTGATCAGATTTCACTCCAAATCTCAGCTATTGTGCTGAGTGCTACAATGAATAGTGGTGTGCATATGTCTCTTTGAATGAATGTTTTTCTGTCCTAAGGAATATTGCATGGCAAACCCCAGCTATCAATAACAATATAACTCACAGTGATTTAATACAATAAAATTTGGGCAAAAAGAAAAGAAAATCTCTCAGGCACCAAAATGGGGAAGTTCTGAGTCCTCTTGGCTCCGTGCTCCATGAAAGATCCTGGGCGATTTGATGGCAGGAAGCAGAATAAAGCCAACTACTCCAAAGAGCCTAGTCCCCAGCTAGTTATTTTCCCTAATGCTTGCTCCCAAACCTCAGTCCCTCTTCAAATCTGTGAGTGAAGCACCAAGAACATCAGTGTCCAGTAGGAGGCCCCAGAATAGGGAGGAGGGGTAGGAGAGGCAAGAGGGGTCCGGCTGAAGAATGAAGTAATGGTCCAAGAACCTGGTGACTTCCTGTTCAGAGCAACCCTATGTATGCATTGGGGCTGCAGTTTGTTAAGGTTTGGTTTTGACTTTACATGTAGAACAGGAGCTTTTCTGAGAGTTGTAAATAGAAAAGTACAACCAGGGGCAGTATGCTGCAGACATAGCCACATGTCACATCCTCCAGGTATGGAGGTTATCTGTCCACTCCCTTCCCCCAAAAAAAAAATGCAACAGCTTAGCACATTTGCCTGGAGCAGAGAGAACAGCCCAGCACGTTTGCCAGGGGTAGGACTGGGTGACTCTCAAGTCTGTCCAGAATACAGTAGGCACTTTGGGTGAGGGTTGGGGTCCTTCACTTCCAGGAGGGCTGTGAGAAAAAGCACTGGAGAGCTAATGCCAAGATGCTTTAAACCTAGGAAACAGGTAGAAAATGCAGGAGGGAAAGAAGGGTTTGACTCCCCAGATGACTGGTTTGTTTGGTTACTTTTTTGCTGATCCCTTTTCTTTCAACCTCAATGGCCCAGTTAAAAGGCAAACAGCAACAATAGATAAAATTTGCATGAAAATGAGAGTGACTGGTTCCATGGCCAGAGGCTCCAGTTCCTCTGAATTGTCCTCCAGAAGATGAGAATCTTTCTTTAAGTCTTTCTGAGTCCTGCCTCTCGCCAGACCAGGCTGGAGAGTATCTACAAATACTTGTGTGAACAGAATCCACACAACACAGCCTGGAGGTACGATACCCACCGGCTACCCACAGAGAGTTCCATATCTCCATGTCACGCAGACCCACCACGAGATCGGGATTAAAGGTAGCTGAGTTGGCCATACAGAGGGAAAGGCCCAGTCAGGCCCCTCTACAGCAGGTGACACAAGAAGTGGCAGGTGCCCAGCAGCAGTGCCCAGTGGCGCAGTCAGGCCTGGAGACTAATTATCCTGTGTCGATACACAGGAAATGCTGACAGACTCTATCAGCAGCTTGAGCTTTACTCCTGGGGCTGGAACCAATTCCCACAGTGGGTGGACAGGGCAATGGTACCCGGGGATTCTCCAGAGAGCCTTTACTTGCCAGCTCCTCGCCCTCCTCCCACAGAGCCCCTCACCCTCCTCCCACAGAGCCCCTCACCCTCCTCCCACAGAGCACATCACTCTCCTCTCACAGACCCATCACCCTCCTCTCAGAGTTCTCTGTCTGGCTGTCTGGCTGTCTGTCCATCAGCCCCTACAAAAAATATGTGATTTGAAAATATTTTTTAAATCATTTTGTACAGTAGAACAGGAATAGAGTGAAGAACATTCATTTATCAGATATGTTCAAAAGACAGGTGTTTCACTGAGAAACACTATAGTCTATTTATGAAACTGTTTAAAGTATGAAAGACATTAACATTAGTTATGATTGGAAAAAAAATAAATAACTAGCACTCAATCCCATCAATGTCCAGGAAGTGTGAGAATCTGTTATGTTAGTTTTCACAACTGGTGCACTTCCATGAAGGACTGATGGAAACCCAACCCATAGGGATTATCATGTGAGAACAAAGAGGAAGAATTTATACTGCTTTTCTACGGGTATGCCCTGAACTATGATCAGCAATTAGCATATGCTCCTGGGGGACTGGGAGTATGGCCCTGGTTCCAGAACCTTCTGCTCTCTGGAGAGCATCTTATAGTTTCTCTCATATTCCACAGAGTATATTGCTTGTCTGTCCTCATGCCTTTGGATGGAGGGTTGGTGGGGATGGCATCTGAGCACATCTGGCAAAGCCCACTTTGCCCTCAGACAGACAGACAGATAGACAGATGATAGATAGATCGCTAGATAGATAGATAGATAGATAGATAGATAGATAGATAGATAGATAGATAGATAGATAGATAGATAGATAGATAGGTATCAAGAGAAATTACATAAAACAATAATAAAAATAACAAAGTATGCTTAAAATAGGGCAGATCTAGGGGCTGGAGTGATAGTTCAGCAGGTAGGGTGTTTGCCTTGCACGCAGCCGACCAGGGTTCAATCCCTGGCATCCCATATGGTCCCTGAGCATGGCCAGGAGTAATTACTGAATGCAGAGCCAGGAATAACCCCTGAGCAGTTCCAGGTGTGACCCAAAAAATCAAAAAAAAAATTGGGGGGCAGATCTAACAAGATATTCTTCTAAGGAGCCATAGATGGCCAACAGACACAATGAATAAAGGACAAATATCACTAATTTCTAGGGAAATGCAATTATTATAATAAATATTGACAAAAAGGCTATATGTCAATTGTCTCTCAATTTTTATAAAGATTCTATAGGAAACAACACTTCAACTTTGTTTAAACACCGTGATTTACAAAGTTTTTCACACTACAGTTGTTTCAAGTACTCAATATTTGAACACCAGTTCCACCACCAATGTGCCCTTACTGCCACCAAAGACCCTCGTTTCCCACCCCCAATCCCATGCCTGCCCCTTTGCAGACACTAATTATATTGCTTATTAAAAATATATATTTTGGAATGGTATTGATAAAGTGAAGACCTTTTTACTGGGTTGTTACATGCAAATTGGACCATCTGTATCATTGCTTTCACTTATTGAAGTTATTAAATGCAATAGACTTCTACTCAATATTTTAACAAAGATGTTCATGTTAGTTTCTCACAAATATTCAATATTCAACCCCAAACCCACCACCATTACAACTACAGACTATAATTATTTCAAATTTTTGCAACCACTATTTGAGCCTGTCCTAAACAGACACTGAATAATTTACTTTATATTGCTTGTTACTAAATATGGTCAAGAAATATATTCTTAAAAAAAAGTTAATGAGGACTATTCAATCTCATGATGGACCCACTGGGCCATTAAGCCCTTTGTATAGAAATTACTGGTATGTAGTTACAGAATACCATTGTGATACATATATTTGCTATTGGGTGCCTTATACTTACATCTGTTAAATGTGCTGTGATACTTGGTATATCAGTACACCAAAGTTTGAGATGTTGCCACCCCAGGAATTCCAGGGATTGTAACTGAGTTATTGGTCTCTTTTGAGATTTATCTCTGAATCTCTGCATCTTGGACTGTGGATGAGATTACTTTGACACCTGAGGCAGTTCATGGTGTGATCACTGGACCTTCTGAACAGGGAGATGGGGGAGGGGGTCCACCTCCTACTTGAGAAATCCTGGAGAAGTGAGTCACAGAAACTTACATACCCGAGTTTTTTCAACGGATTCACTCATGGGTGGGGCTCGTCCAAGCAGTGGAGTCCAGCCTTGAGCAGGCAGTGACTGCGGCATGTGGGAGCTATTCAGCTGCTGGGGCTCTGTCAGGACCAGCTGGGACCTCAACCATCCCTCTCCGAGGTGCCCCTGTGTTCAGCCTGGTGGAGTGGACTGGGAGTATCACTTAGTTTCTAGGCATTTTGAAAGAGAAAAGATCCAAATTTTCACGCAACAACCCTGGAAAAGTTTATGATTTTATCAATACTATTGCTATTTATACATTGTAATAATCGATACAATTAAGGCCAGCAGGCATGGGAGTGCATGGGGAGGATAGGAAAAGGAAGGTCTTTGGGGTGGTGGGAGCACACTGGTGATGGGATTGGTGTTGAATGATGTATGCTTGTAACAACTGTACTGTGAAACACTTTGTAAATCACTGTGTCCAAATAAAAGGTGGGGGGGATAAAACTAAGCAGGAGCTCAGGACCAAAAAAATAAGATACAGCACTTTGGTGGGTTTTATTTCCTCTGCCTGTCCCAGCTCACTCATTTCCTTGCCTATATTCCTAACTGAAAGATGCATCATAGGCAGAGACTGTAGGGTCTGGGGCTGCTCTGAGAAGAGCCTGGCAAGGTGGTGGGGCAGAAAGAGTAAAAAAAAAATGGTAATATCCCTAGACAAGCTGGACTCTTTCTGCCCAGAGAGCCCTGCGGGGGTACAGAGCTGTGCAGAGAGCGCAAACCTGGGGCTCTGGAATTCAACCAGTGTAGAGAGAATTCTCCAGTGTGAGACCTGCCAAGGCCCCAATGAAGAACAGTGAGAAGTAACGTCCCCGGAGGCTCTTCTGGAGCAACCAGGAGACAGATTCAGCCTCTGGTGAGCCATTGCTCTCCCTCTGGGAATAGTGCAGGTGCCAGCAAGCACCTAGCTCCTAACAAGAGAACTAATTCATTTCTTAGCCTGGAGTTGGGAAAATGGGAAGAGAAGTAGCATCATGAAGGTTGACAACTTACTGGCTAAAAGGCCTGAAATAAAAACCACAGGAGTACTTGTCACTGTAACCTGGGCTGGGAAGTAGAGCCCTGAATTTGAAGGGGGCGACCTTGAAGTCCATGGTCTTCTGAATTACAGAGGCCATAAAAGAGATGAGAATAAAAAGGTGCTTAGAACAATGTCTGGCACATCCAGACACTCCATAATTATTAACTTTTATTAGGAACAATAATCCAAACAAGATTTAGAACTGATTGCTCACCTCACTGGATGGTCTTTAGGAAGCGTTCAATACATGAAGGTCAGTTATCTTCCTCCCGTCTCCTCTGTCTGTCCCCAGTGGTGAAAGAGAGGACTGAATGCAAGGACTGTTAGAGAATATGTGGCACATCCCTAACCAGAAAACAGAACATCGGCATAACTTTTTCTGCACTTCCTTTAGCTTGGTCCAAGTGGTATTTGTATTTGAACTGGGTCCAAGTGGTAATTGCATTTGAACTGGACTTACCTGAGTTACAGAGGTATGTGAAGGGTTTTCTTAAAACGTTCTTCCTCACCCTCAGTCATCTAGATCCTTGCCTTGCTTTTCCCTTGGTTGGTGAGTGGAAACAGTTTCCTTATAAGATAAAGTTAAATAAATGAAGGGGGTGGGATGGGGCTGGCTCAGGTGGGTATTTCATAAAAATGCTGTAAAGGACGGAGATTGCTCAGATAAGAAAGAATAGAGCTCCGGAATGATCTAGTGATTTCACTTCGGAAGGAGCCAGTCGGCATCTGCAGGAAACGAAATCCTTTCAATTGGATCTTGATGGACTCTCTGAGATCCTTGGAGTTGCTTTCAGCTCTATTTGCCAACTGTGCCCCACTCACATCTGCACAGGGTTCTGGAGCACTGAGAAAATACCTACTGGGCACTTAGAAGGTGATTCCCACCCTCTGTCCTCCAGAGCCTCTCTGAGCAGTGGGGGGCAACTTTCCCACCCCAGACTGCTCTAGGCTCATCCACTGCTGCAGGGGAGCATGTGAAGTGCCTCCTACCTTTCAGGAAGAGCATAATCATGCTCTGGCACTTTCCTTAGTAGCTCATGTGTGGATGTGATTGCTCCTGAAGCAGAGTAACCTCAGCAGCGTTCTTCAACCATGCTCCACAGACTGGTGCTGGTCCACAGGTGTACAAAGGTTGAGAATTAGTTTTATACATATATATATATATTTTTTTAAAGACCACTGTGGTCCTCACCCCAGACAGTGTAGCCAGCCACACTATCCTAGAGATTCTCATGAACAAGCTGTGTCACTAGTATTTTGTGTTATTAAGACTGAATGGAGGAAAATGTACAGAGTTCTACCTGCCCCCCATACATCCATGCTACTTCCATGAGTCACACAGGACTTCCTGTGGTACATTTGTTACAACAGAAGAAGCAAGACACACTTCTTGATCCCCTGAGGCCCAGAGTTGGCAGTCCAGCCTTGCTTATTCATTCTCTGGGGATATATTTGGACAGATGTAAAAAGAAGATGTAAAAAGAGATACCTCAGTTCCGTAGAGTATTTTCACTGCCCTAAAAGTCCTCTCTGCTCCACCTTCCCAGCCTTCCACCAGCCCCAATTCCTAGAAACCACAGATATTTTTACTGTCTCCATAGTTTCACTTTCTCTAGGACGCTATTTTAGGAACTATATAGTAACAGTCTTTACAGATTGACTTCTTTCACTAAGCACTTTAATTTGCCTCTATTTCTTTACATGGCTTAATCACTCGTTTATTCTTAATGCTGTCTAGTATCTCATTGTCTGATGCACGACTGTTCCTTTACCCTTTCATTCACCTACTGAAAAGAATCTAGGTGGCTTCTGGGTTTAGGCAATTATAAATAAAACTTCTATAAACATCAATTTGCAAGATTTTATGTGGCGCTCATTTTCCAGTCCTTGGGGTAAATACTGAAGGGCACAACTGCCACGTCATATGCTAAGAGTATATTTAGTTTTACCAAAAAAAATGAATTATTTTCCAACAATATTGTAGCACTTTGCATTCCTACTAGCAGGGAGTGAGAGTTTCTGATACTCCACCTTCTTAAGGGTATTCGGTATTGTCAGTGCTCTGGATGTGGGTGGTTCTGTAGGGGCGCATGACACTGCATCATTATTTTTTGCTTTTTATTACAGCATTTCCGATGCTGTAATATGTCTTTTTATTTTCTTGACAATGTCTTTCACAAAGCGAAACTATTTAATGATAACAGAACCCAGCTTATCAATTACCTTTCTACAGCCCCTGCCTTTAGTGTTGTTGCTAAAGGTATCAACATATTCACAGTCAGGGGGCTTTTCCTGTTATCATCAAAGAGTTTCATTATTTTATTGTTTATACAGATAATCCATTTTCATTTACTTTTATGAAGGGCATATAGTCTGTGTCTAGGTTAGTTTTGTTGCGTTTGAATGTCCCATATTATTAATGCTATCTTATACCATAAATTAAGTCATCTTTGCTTCATTTTATTGCCTTTATTCATTGGGGGGTTTTGTGTTTTGGTCTAATCCTCGGGGGTTACTCCTGACTCTGCACTCAGGAATTACTCCTGGCAGAGCTCAGGGAATGATACACGATGCAGGGATCGAACCCAGGTCAGCTACATGCACAGAAAATGCCCTACTCGCTGTAATATTGCTCTGATTCCTATTCATATGTTAAAGATCAGTGGATTAGATTTATGTAAGTCTATTTTAGGGTTCTCTATTTCATACCATTAGTCTATTCTTTCCCAATACCCCATCAACTTGATGACTTTTGCTTTAAAAAAGAACATTTTTTACTTTACTTAAATACCATGACTTACAAAGTTGTTCATATACAGTAGTTTCAGGCATTCAATGTTCCAATACCAATCCCCCACCAGGTAACCTTCTCTTCACCATTGTTCCAGTTTCCCTTCCCCAACTCCAACACCATCTTGTACCCTTAGGAGACACAAAATAATTTTATACTTCTTGTTAAAAAAATGGCTAATGGAATTATTGAAAAACACTTCAATAAAAGAAAATTTGTGAAAATTGATATATCATGGGATCTGAGGGTTTACTAAGCTGTTGCTAGCTGAACCTTCTTCACTATTGTTTTGGTTTACTGAGATTAGTTGACTTTCATGTTATTTTTCCATCTAATTTGGTGTGCTTCTACCAGGTGTCAGTATTATAGAATTTGGAGGTGTCATGAGGCCACGTGTTCAGCAATTTCACTATCTAGACATCTGAGCTGATGAGTTTCAGAGGCTTGGCTTGACATCTCTTCCAAGATTACTGGTGAAACAGGAAAGCTGGCTGTTACATGGCAGCAGGTGTGGGCTGTGGGTGTTTTTGCTGGGGCTTCTAGCAGTACAGGGAGCACGGAAGCTGCCCACCCCCACTCTGAGAAGATCTCAATGTTCTCAACCCCAAAACCAATGTGCCTGGGTTTTTTCATTGTTTTGATGTCTCTGCAGAGACTTGTTAAGCAGAGAAGTTGGGCTGATTGTACAGTGTGCATGTAGTAGCTGCAGGGTGTGGGTGCAGCTGCCAGGGCTGCAGCAGGGCAGAGACTTGGCCCACCCTCGTTGTGCCTGTGAGTTTTCACAGCATGGCTTGATCTCTTCTGGAATTAGTAGTGGAGTAGCGGAGCTGGAGTAGTGGAGCTGCAGTAGTGGAGCTGCAGTAGTGGAGCCTCAGTAGTGGGGCTGGAGTAGCAGAGCCTCAGTAGAGGGGCTGCTGTAGCAGAGCTGTAGTAGTGGGACTGCAGTAGTGGGGCTGCAATAGTGAAGTTGGAGTAGTGTAACTGGAATAGTGGAGGCGGCAGTAGTGGAGCTGCAGTAGCTGAGCTGGAGTAGTGGAGCTAGAGTAGTAGAGTTGGGCATTTTTATGCGATGGTGGTTGTGGAATGTCTATTTTGTTTTGCTGCTGTTGTTACTGCAGCATTTGTCCAGATTCCTTGTGACAACTGAATGAAGAAACTGCTGCTTATCTCCTGCATGCTGTGTGCTAGGGCTTATTACCCTGCTCCTCACTGTGGCAGTCTCTAATAGGTTCTACCTTCTCCCTTTTTAGAGGCAGTGGATCGCACCTGACAGTGCTCAGAGCTTACTCTTAGCTCTGTGCTCAAGGATTGCTCCTGGTGGGGCTTGGAAGACCATACATCATGCTGGATCAAACCCAGGATGACCATGGACAAAGCAAACACCCTCCTTGTTGTACAATCACTCTAGCCCAGATGACTGTAGTTTTAGAATAAGTCTAAAATTGAGTAGTTATTCCTCCAATTTGATATTCCTCCATTTTTAAAAAGAGCCTTAGGAACCAAAAATGAGCAGCTCTTCAAAGCTTTGTGCAAACCTATATATGACGTATGCATTCAGGTGAGCATATACACTGGTTTGGGGAGTAATCTTTGGAGAGAGTGATAAATTACTTAGCACATGACTTTAAATGAGTCACTAAGCCCCTTAGAGCACCAAATTGTTTATCCATACAAAGGGGATGATAGAGGGCCAGAGAGATAGTAAAACTGAGAAGGTATTTACCTTATATACAGTTGGCTTTCATTCCATCCCCGGCATCTCCTAAGGTCCTAAAAACCCAGTCAGGAATGATCCCTAAGTGCAGAGCTAAGAGTAATCCCTGAGCATTGCTAGGTGTGACCCATTGGTCTCCAAAAGAGAGAATACAGAACCTCTCAGAGATGGTTACAGGGAGGAGCAGGGTACTAGGCCCAGCACATGGCAAGGAGGAGATAGGCAGCAGTTCCATCCTCATTCACTCGCCACAGGGTGTCTGGGCAGGTGTTGCAACAGATTCCTCCTAACTCCTCTCTGGGTAACAGAGCCCAGAGAAGAACAAGAGGGGCCAGGGTCATTCTCCAGACTCACTGAGAGGCTGGAGGCTGCTCTCTCACCCTCTGGGTTTCCGGTGCTTGTCCTGTGACTCCGGAGGATTATTAGGGAGGAGTGCAGCCTCTCTAAGGCCAGGTCAGGTCCTCACCACCTCAGCAGAAGTCTGGTTGCAGGGAGGAGAGCGATCCAACTCCCCATCTCCTCACAGTGACAGGCTGAGCCCCAGGGCCCAGCATCACGAGGCGGCAGAGTGCTGGTGCTGGCTGAGATGGTTTGAGTTTACCACGCAGACATAAGTGGTGGGGGTGTCAGGAAAAGTGAACCCCCTGCCTGGGGCCAGGAAGGCAGTGAAAACCTGAAGTAAATTGGGGGGAAGGAGCTGGCAGAATAAAGGAAGATGAAAGGAGGCAGAGAGGAAGAGGGTGGGAGGGCTGGTTAAAAAGCTGTCTAATTCTGGAATAATAATAAAAAATATTCAAACCCTGGGGATAAAATTACTAAAAAGGACCATCAGTTCCTGCTGGGACTTATTCCTTGAGGCTTTTACATCCTGGCTGGCTCTTCACCCTCCCTCCCGTGCCCACCCTGGCTGCTTCCAAGTGAACCTTGGGTTCTGCAAGCTCTGCGCTTGGATTGTATCTAATGTAAAACGTTCCACTCCAATAATCATGTTTTCATTTCACTGGGGAGAGAAATACCCTGAGATGATTTGAAAAGCAGCAGTCTCAATAGTCTGGTGGGTGGGGTGGTGTATCCATAATTTTAAAAGAGACTTCAAACTAAGAGGACCCCAGTGAGACAGAGACAGAAGACAGAGGGACAGAGACAGACAGGGGGCAGAGACAGAGGGCCAGAGATAGAGGGCTAAGACAGAGATGGGTGGAGACAGGGACAACAGAGACAGAGGCGCCTCAACAGAGATAGTGTGGAGCCCTCGTTAATGCAGACACCTCATCTGAAATCCAAGAGAGCCCCCTTGCAGAACTGACTTCTCTGGGTCTCCTCCAGCAGGCACTTTAGATGAGGGGACCCCAGTGGGAAGATCTGAGCCCATGGACTAGCTGACCTTTGGGGGGCCACTTGGAGAAACTCTTTTCCAGGAAATCCTAGCAGAGCTCTGCTCCCCTGGGACCCCACATGCCACAAGGCTCCCCACAAAGCAACAGCAGGAAATTCTACACTGATAAACTCTTGGGTGAAAGCGGCCTACTTCAATCCTGAATTATGGAACTTTCTTTGAGGAGGATGGAGGCATATAGACAAAAGAACATTTCCTTCCTCCCTGCTGCAACTGCCTCAGCACCCTGCAGGCTCTTCTCCCTGCAGCCAAGACCTACAGGGAACTTGAATCTGATCGTGCCAGTGAGGATCTTCCCTGCCATGGCCCCTTTACTGACTGCCTTGGCTTAGAGTAAATCCTTCACTGGCCTGGCAGAGTGTGGCCATCGCAAGGTCACCTTACCCAAGACCACTTGGGGGCAGGGGGTGATCCCATTCCTCAATGCTGGGGAAACAGAGTGAGCCAGCACTGTCTGGCATAGTTGCCACTCACACACACACACACACACACACACACACACACACACACACACGACCTGCCTGGGGTGCTCCGCAGTCTCCCAGATTGCCTTGCTGCTGCTTTCTTCCTGCCCTGAAACAAACCCACCCACCACCTTCGAGCCTGGAAGTTTCCTGGTCCTCCTACCCAGGAACTTTGAACACACTGAACCTCTACCTGGACTCCCAGGGCCATTCCTGTTTAACCCAGGCCCTCCTACACATCAACTGATCTCACTTTGGGGGCTGGGGAGGGAGTTCAGAGACTGAAGTCACTTCAAGGCACCAAGCCAGCCTGCAGGGCTCTCCCAGCGGCACCCCCCCACAGCATGCCGACATGTGGCCCTGATGGCCCCCAGCACCTCCTGCACCAAGCACCAAACCATCAGATTCATAGTATACCACCAGGCCAAGTATCCTGGGAGCAGGTCCTGGGGCCCTGGGCATGCTGGGAAGCACCACACACATACACACACAAAGCTTTGAAGAGAGATTTAACCTGGTCTCCCCCACAATATTCCTCTGTGATCTAGTCCCAAAGAAGCAAATTCTTTTCCTCTAGCTCACTGATGTCCCTTTGCATGAACCACTCTTTGAGTTGATCTTTGCTGTCCACTCACCTTCCCAGACTCCCAAGAGCATGGACAAATTGTTCTCTTCTTTGGTTAGACTCAGCATCGGCAGTGCCCACGCACAACACATGCTTAATAACACCAAGACACATGAATGAGGAGCAGCTCAGACCTTTCTGGAACATGCAGCGAAACCCAATGTCCATCCCCAAAGAATTACCCAGCTCTTCCTGGAGCTCATTCAGACCCCATCACCCTGTCTTCGTAGATCTTCAGCCCTTCCTCCACCCCCATGGGCTTTCCCCATTTGCAGACACACAGTCCAGGCCTGGGCCACCGAATGGATGCTGGAGCAGATCCTGCCTTGAACATTCTTGAATGGTTGTGGCTGTGTCTCCAAATAACACAAGCTCAAGAACAGGAACTCCAGAAAAGTGGATTTTCTTGAGCCCAGTCTTCATTCTGAGTAAATTCTCTGCCTAAATGGTTTTTTCCTGACTTCCCCCCACCAAATTGTTTTTACAATTTCTTCCAAATCCACCCGACTCATACAGACTCTCTGATCTAACTTTGTTCAGTCATTAAAAGGCCCTCTCAGAGAGGTACTGCTCGGGTTCAAGTTCTGGACCTGTTCCCCATGAGTTGAGTGGACTTGGGCAATTGGTCTTACCTTTCTGTGTCTTCATATGTAAAATGGGGTCTAATGGCCCTGCCCTTACAGACTGATAAGAGCATAAGTTCATGTATGAAACCTGCAGCATTGGCATAGGGAGCAGTACTCTTGAAACACTGAGTTCAGGGCTATAATCTGTGTTCACTAAATCACATTCAAATGTAAGCTGCCAGTGGTCATCGCTACAATCACTGTGTTCACCAGAATTTCCTAAACCCTTTCCTCCTGAGAAAACCCCAGGTATAGACAACTGTAGTTTTTACACAACTCCAGGGTATATAAAGCAGGAGTACAAATCAGAGGATTTTAAAATATTTTAAGTTCCAGGATGCAGTTTACATAGCAAGGTGCTATTGTGCATTAAACAAGGCTGTACACTGTAAGTCTCTGGGATGGGGAAATGGGGTTAAAATTCCAAACAAGCAAACTTGAGTCTTCCCAACCCATATAGTCACGGTAATGCTCTAGCAACTTTCCCCCCCACCCTGTCATTTTCCCCACCATTGCCCTATGCCCTCCTCTCTCTCCCTGGTTCTGCTTCTACCACTTCCCAGCCAAAGACACCACCATGTCCAAGCACAACACACCTGAAGGCTCAAACTCAGCCTACAAATGTATCAGGTTTTCTGGAAGGCTGTAAGCTTCTCAAGGACATGATTTTTGTTTGTGTGTGTGTTTATTGAATCACTGTGAGATAGACCATTATAAAGCTGTTCATGATTGTGTTTCAGTCATAGTGTTCCGACACCTATCCCTACACCAGTTCACATTTTCCAACACCAATAATGTCCTTCATCCTACCCCCACAATTTGTCAATTTGTCTCTAACGCAGGTACTTTTCTTCTCTCTCTCTCTCTCTCTCTCTCTCTCTCTCTCTCTCTCTCCTTTTGTGCATTATGGTTTGTAATCCAGCAGTACCACTTCCAGTAATACACCCTGGGGATGCAAAACGCACAGCTAAAATATAATTCTATGTTCATTGCAGCAGTATTAACAATAGTCAGGATTTGGAAACAACCTGACGGCCCGAGAGCAGACTACTGGATAAAGAAACTATGGTACATCTACACAATGGAATATTATGCAGCTATTAGGAATAATGAAGTAATGAAATTTGCCTATAAATGGATGGACAAGGAGAGTGCCATGCTGAGCTAAATGAGAGAGAAGGGATGCTACAGACTGAGTAAACAGAACTGTGAAACTTAGAGGCAAGACAGAAAGAAAGAACTAAAAGAAATATGGGTCAACTGGAAGCTTGGATAAAAAGAAGAGAAAGTTTGGAGAAAGTTGGTGAGGGGGAAATCGAGCAGCTCTATGCAGGGCCTGGGAATCTCCATGGAGGCAGGTGGACTTTGTGCTCAGGGAGTGGAAACAGGCAGCAGGTGGGCACACAGTACCTACCGCTCATGCTACAAACCACGTGGACTGGGCACTGGGTGCACACGGAAAGCCAGAGGGTGAGATCTTGCCTTTGCTGACTCTTCAGAGCAGAGAGTACTGGGAGCAGGCATCATGGGACAAAGGAAGGGAGAGCAGCACAGTGGCCCTGAGTCGTCTGACTGCACCTTGCTGCAAGCATGGTCAGGTTCTTAGATGCCATCATTCCATTCCAAGTCCTTTCCCTGTCCTCTATCATGGTGGACCCTGCAGTCTGTCCAGCCCGCAGGAGCTCTGTTGCCTCCCACATCCCAAAGATGTGCGCAGGTCTGCTGAGAAGACTGAATCATTCCATTCTGAGGAGCACAGGCAGAGGTGGGCATCCTGTTCAGGGCTGAGCCCTGGGCCACTGAGTTAAGCTCCAATCTCTTATGACACTGAACTGGAATAAGCAAATTTGAACATAAAAGAATGTGAGAGGAGTTGTAGATTTTTACTGAGAAGTTTGGTGATGTATTTGGGGCTGCAGTGTGCCATAGGAACGCAATCCCCCTTCATACCAACTTAGCTACAGTCAAATTGATCTCAAGATGGGTTGTTAGACTGAAATCTGTCATGTTCGATCCCGTTTGATAAGGTGCAGTGAGGAATAGCTGAGTACAGCGTGCACACAATGCCATCAGACGTAACCACTGAGAGAAGCCAACAGTTGCTTTTATTTCGCTTTCATCATCTTCCATTCAAATTTAAGTAGCCACAGGTGGCTAATGAATTTCCTATTGGAAGGCACAGATCAGCAGGGACTCAGTTCTGACAGCACAGAACCAAAGAACTGTCTTATCAGAGGGTCAGGAATACTGACTTGGTAAAGTTGCAGGCTCCAAGTCCTTAATTACAAGGTAGTGGCAGGTGCCTCTGACAGTGTCTCTCCATCCTCCAGGCTCGCCGCCCAAAGAACGCCTCCAACTCGGACACATAGATGGAAAGTCCAGCCCAGGTGCCATGACCCGCAGATCCGGCGGCACAGCACTTGAACCCAACCCCTGAGCCTTCCTCTCCTCCTCTCGTAAAATGGTAACCACCTAATCAATGATTTGTCATGCGGATACTGTGAACAAATATTTGTATGGAAAGCTGGACACATAGGGGATCATAGCTGATTCACACTGCACATGTGGGAACCCTGGGTTTAATCCTCGGCAATGAATGGTCTCCCTAGTGCCTTCAGAAGTGATGCCCAGCACTGCCACGCATGATCGCATTCCTTTTTATTCTTTCTACCAAAAATTACATAAATTGCACAATTCTTGGATTAGTTTCATGAGTTAAAGATTTCAGAGCTGGAGTGATAGTATGGTGGATAAGGTACTTGCCTTGCACTTGGCCAACTCAGTCTACCCACAGCACCCCATCTGGTGCCCCTTGCACCACCAGGAGTGATCCCTGAGCACAGAGCAAGGACTATACCCTGAGCACAATCAGCAGTGGCCCAAAACTAAAATTTTAACTCTCTTTCATTTCATACATGAGAAAAATATGCCTATTATAGAATACGTCAACAACTTTATCACTGTATGTCACTGTCTTCCCGCTCATCATCGATTTGCTCGAGTGGGCCCCAGTAACATCTCCATATGTTCTGTCTCATACTAGTAGAGCCCAAGGCATCTGCTTGCTCCAGGAACATAAAGAGCCTCAATCCATTCCGGAATGAGGTCTATAATTGTTACTGGTATTTGGCATATATATCAAATACAACACAGGTAGCTTGCCAGGCTCTGCCGTGCAGGTAGCATACTCTTGTAGGCATCTCTAAGTCCAGCATTTATTGATGAACCGCAAGAGCCGCAAGCGGCCGCAAGAGCAGGACACTGATAGGCTGGTCTGCTGGGTGGAGGTCTGACGAGAGAGAAGTCCGGATGTGGAAAATGGAGGTCCCCCATGGAGTGGGGGGGTCGTCTGGCTTGTTGCGAGGCTCTGCTGGGATGGTGGGCCAGGGCTAGAACCCACCATCTCTCCCGGCGCCTCGTGAGCGGCTGGTCACAGGGGAGAGCCAGTAGCAGCTCTGCCCCCATGTCTGCGAGTCACAACTTTATAGAAGTGAAAAAATGTGACATATTTGAGCTGTCTTTTCCTTTTCTTGACGTTTGTGCAAGTATAAATTTGTAAAACCAACACCAGTTTTGTGCTTTTTTACTCTTTTTTTGCTCTCTCATGGTGCTGAGGATCAAGGCCAGGGCCCTAGCCATGCCTGCATGCACCCTCCCACTAAGCAAGTCACATACTCAGTAAGCTACTTCCCCTCCTTCCCCATCAGGAAATTGTCCTCCAGGTCATTAGTTTCCTGAGCATGGCTTTCAGTACTGCACAGCCTTCTCTATGATGCAGTGGCTTTACCTTCAGCACGATGACTTCCTTCCTTAAAAGGCAAGAGGGAGTTGAGGGAGATTTCTTTGTGCCAGGAGCTCAGGGAATACGCCCATACCCTAGATTCCACTGGTTTGACAGCCCTCCACAAATCCAATGAGGAGGAAGTCTCCAGGGGCGGTCTCCCATTTTCAGTGTGATGCTCTTTGGGCCCTGGATTCCAGCCCAGCACAGATGGCAGCTTGCCCCGACCCCAGCAGTAATTACACCTCAGTGCACTGCACCACCCAGAGCCATGTAGATGGGTTTCCCTGGTCCATCTTTCCCCACGCTGGGCTCTTTGGGGAACAGTTTCTCTGTGTGTTCATGATGTGTTCCATTTCCTGTTTCCCGGTTTCAGTGGGACCCAGGCCTTGAGAGGGACTGAGACCTTCTAAGTGGCACTCCTGCTGAATTGGTTTCCAGACAGTGCCGCCTGAAACCTAATTCTAGACAAATTACCTAGCCTCCACTCCATCTATCTCTGTAAATGGTCTCTGCTCAGATCTTTAGTTTCTGCAGCCTCGAAAGATGCGAGCTTAGTGCATGCCCCTCAAAGTGTTGCAGGTGTGGCTGCGGTACCCGGCTCCGTTGGCAGGTGGCAGACAGGAGACAGGCTTGTCTACACCCAGGTTTCTGCCCCGTGGGCCCTGTATGGTTGATAGTCTGATACAGAAAAGACTGGGCTCCTGGAATGAACCCAGAGTCACAGCAGAGCCTGGCAAGCTACCCGTGGTGTATTCAATATGCCAAAAGCAGTAACAGTAATGGGCCTCATTCCCAACGAATGGAGACATTACTGGCGCCCAGTCGAGCAAATCGATGAACAACAGAAAGACAAGTGATACAAGTGATACAAGTGATGCAAGTGATACAAGTCTATAGCACTCCAGGGGAGCTGCAGAGACAGAGGTCAGAGGTCATGTAAATCAACATCGCCTTCAATGCTTCTGCATCTGGGACACTGCGGGACCCCAGTGCTGCCCTGAAGTGGGGTTGTACCGGGAACAGACCCAATTAAACTTTGTTGAAAGGATTAAGGAGGGCTGGCTGGGTTGTTTATGGCTCCTTTATTCCCAGAATTTAGGCCCTGGAAGAGAAAGCTGATGGGGGAAGGCGGGGGGGGGGGGGGGGTGTCCTGTGACCACATCATCTGTTTACATCTCCCCACAGAGACAACTTCCTTAACATAAACCTTGGGGACTTTTGCCCCATTCCTCTCTAGTTCCTAGTGGTTCATCATGCACCTAGTAGTCCCTGCTGATATGTTAAAAACTTAGCCTCGTCAGGTTATCTTAGATAGACAAGTGTCTAAAACTGATTCCCCTGTTCTTTTGATGATTGTTGGTTTTAGACAAGATTAACACCTGTACCCACAGCCCCACCTTGTGGCGAGGGCCATTAAAGGCTCATCAGAAAGTACAGAGCCCAGGGCATGTGGCTCTGAGACAGGCACTGTGATTTTACATTTGGAAATTCAAACCCTTTCCACAGAAGCGTCCTCTTCACGGTCTCATTCCCATTATCGAACATCAGATGGGTAGGGTGGGGGTATAAACCCTCACCGATTTGTCGAATTAACTTTTTTAAGGAGACAACTAGTCCTGGTTTTAATTAATTTTTTTCCTTTTGCTTGGGGCAGACACCAGGGACCTAAATGAAAATCTGGTACCTGGTCAGGTGACTCATAATGCCTCAAGTTATGATCGTCTTGCTACCAATCCATTTTTCTGCTAATCCAAAAGTTAAAAAAAAAGTCCAGGGACGACTTTTTTCCCTCTGAATTTCAGACTCCCCAAGGACTAATTTCTCTGAAAGCTGCATTAAACTAATAGCACCATAAAAGGCCCATTGTGAGATCTAATTGGTTTGCAGGACTTTCCCTATAAAAATAATAAAAAGACTGCCAAAGGCAGTTTCCAAAGGTCAGTTATCTTTGTGTGGCTTGAGTTGAGTGGAGGTCAGTCCCAGAATTCCATTTTATAGGCATATTAATCAGAAGTGGGCCTGCCCTTCTCATTGACTCATCACGTGTCAGAGAAGCCCCACTTCCACCTCCTCAGAGCCAGCTGTGACAGAGGCTCAGAGAGACACAGCCTATGACCAGCACTGGTGAAGTACATTTCTTGATTTGGTCATATCTGGCCCAAATGAGCTTAAGCAGAATGAAAGATTGAGTTAGCAAACATTGCTGAGAATTTAACAATAGTTGGATCCAAAGTTTAAACAATGTTAAACCAAACAATGAATATTAGCCCTCTCAATTCATTGACAAATGAAACTCTTCGCCCTTTCCTCTCTCCATCTCTTTCTCTCTTCACCATCCTCACCCCCCATGCCCTAATTATTTGCTGCTCAATTTTCTCAGACAGGCTTTGCTACCACCTGGTCAGAAGGCAGTGTGCTGTCTCTCCCCCCAGCCCCAGCCAGTTTTCTCCACTGGGAGCAACCTCAGTATGAGAAAGAACGTTTCACCTTGCTTACCACTCTCTGGGTAATATGCCCACTCCTGAGCAATCATTGTATCCAAGAGGTTGCAAGATCCGATTTTCTCAGGTGGAAGTACATGCCCACCCATATGTCTAGGGAGCTCTAAAGAGAGAGGACATCCAACGTATTTGATGACTAACCAGATCCCATTGAATAGGGAGAATGGAGCCCCAGCAAGGGCAGATGCTGGCAATAAAATGCTGCTTACTTTTTTGCTTTTATTTTTATTTTTGGGGGTCACATCTGGTGATGCTCAGGGATTACTCCTGGCTCTGCACTCAGAAATTACTCCAGGGCCATGCTCATTGTACTGCATGGTGATAGTACAAATGCCATGCCTGCTGTACTCTCACTCTGGCCCCAATAAAATCCTGCTCAAAGAAAGTTATCCAACTTCCAAATGATCTAACTAGTTAATTTAAGCTACCTTCATAGCGCAGCTGGCTCGGCCAGCACCACGTGGAAGCAACCCATGGAGTTGACCTCCCGGTAAGGGCTCAGCCAGCCCCTGGCCGAGTCCAACATTGCTCCAAGGTTTGCTCACATGTGCGGGAGAGACCATGTTGGCTGGACTCGGAGTGGAGATTTGGATCCTGCCCTTTCCTCCGGCTCCATTCCAGCTGCCCCGAAGAGAGATCCACCCATCCAGGCCCACAGCTCCACTGACACGGGTAAGGCCCTTTCCAGGAACTTTCACATTTATACATTGTATACAGTTCTAGACAGGTTCTAACTGATACCATTAAGCCTAGCAAGAAGTCATAGCAACCCACACATCATGCGGTCAGTCATTCTCAACATCCAGACTCTAGTTCCTCAGAGCTCCATCCAAGAGAAAACCTGATCTTTCCCCCCTTTAAAGTGTCATCAATAAATGCTTGAGATGAGAGCCTTCTACAAAAAAACTAGTAACAATTATGGACCTCAATTCCATAACCTGAAGAATTGTTTGAGGCTCTTCCCTGTCCCTGGAGCAAGCAGATGTCCTTGGGTTACACTTTCTTGTGACAGGGACGTATGGAGATGTTACTGGTGCCTACTAAAGCAAATCAGTGAGCAATGGGAAGACAGTGATACAGTGATACCTTCATAGCAAACCCATTCATTCTTCTTTTCTTCCATCAATCACCACATACCCATCTGTCCATCCATCCATTCATCTATCCATTCATCCATCTTTTCAGGTAAAAGAGTTGGTTTCATAGGGTCAAAGAGATAGTAAAGCATGTTGGGTGTTTTCCTTGCTAGTGGTATTCCCAAGCATCCTTAAGGCCATCAGGAAGTAACTCTTAAATTCAGAACCAGAAGAAACCCTTGAGCATTGCCAGGTGTGTCTCCCCGCCCCAAAAAAAAAAAACATAAGAGAATTGGTTTAGAGGAACCAATCCTTTTTCTTTCTTACCGCCAGTTAAAATAAAATCGGAAAAGCAATGCTCTCATAGGACCTCGTTTCCCAAAGAATGCACTTTCCTCAAGTCCTTGAGGTTTCTATCATGATGCATAAAAAGGTCTGGGGGAAAAAAAAGGGCTGGTGCAATAAAACAACAGGAAGAGCACTTGTCTTCATGCGGCCAACATGGGTTAGAACTGCCTTGCAAGTTTTAGCAGAGGTATCTTTTGGGTTGGTGTCATTTAGTGGTATCATTTCAGAGCGCCTCATTTATCAGTGCTCAGGGGCCCTGTGGTGCTAAAAATCCAATGCAGAGTCTTCCAGACTCCAAGCCAGAGTATTGCTATCATCTGCTCTGCAGCTGAGCCATGTTCTTCACAAATGGAACTTGAAGTTTCCACTGAAGCAGCTTCAAGTTCACCACTTCAAGTACACTCTGAGTAACTGATTTACATTTTTATTAATATTTTATTATACTACCATGAGATATATAATTACAAAGATGTTCATGTTGCAACCCCGGAAGAGATCCAGACCCATCCACTTCAGACCCACAGCTGTGCTGCTCTGCCGGCCCCATGTGTAAGCAACCCATGGAGCTGACCTCCCGGTAAGGGCTCGGCCATCCCTGGCCGAGTCCAACATTGCTCCAAGGATTTGCTCTCATGAGTGGGGGGAGACCATGCTGGCAGGACTAGGAGTGGAGTTTTGGGCCCTGCCCTTTCCTCCACCTCCATGCCAGTTGGCCCGAAGAGAGAGAGCTACCCACGCCAGAACCACATGTCCCTTGTACAGCGCGCAAAGCGGCCACACAATATTTTTATAGGATACTGAATTTTGCATAAGGTTCTTCCCAATTTCTTTCACATTTATACATAGTAAACAGATGTAGACATGTTTTAACTGATACCAGTAAGCCTGGCAAGAAGCCAGAACAAACCACACATCATGCAGTTAGTCATTCTCAACATCCAGACTCCACAGTTCCTCAGAGCTCCATCCAAAAGAAAACCTGATCTTCCCCTTTAAGTTTCATCAGTAAATGCTCGGGGTGAAAGCCTTCTACTGAGACTATACCACCTACACGGTAAAGCCTGGCAAGCTACCGTATTTTATTTACTTTTTATGCCGAAGACTAGTAACTATTATGAACCTCAGTTCCATAACCTGAAGAATTGTTTTGGGCTCCTCCTGTCCCTGTAGCCAGTAGATGCCCTTGGGTTGCTGCTTGTGACAGGACTAATGGAGATGTTACTATAGTGCCCACTCGAGCAAATCGATGAACAATGGGAAGACAGACAGTGACAGTTCATGTTGGGGGATTTTGATCATACAGTGTTCCAGCACCCATCCCTCCACCAGTGCCCATTTCCCACCACCAATGTCCCCGATTTAACTTGTGTGTGAGGTGTCTGTGTAGGGTTGAGCCATACCGAGCGGTGCTCAGGAGACTCCTAGTGACTAGGGTTTGAATCTGGGTCAGTGGTGTGCAAGGCAACCACCTTAGCCCCTGTACTGTCTCTCAGAGAGCTGCACTTATGGTCCCCTGAGCATAGCCAGGAGTAAGCCTTGAGTGTAGAGCCAGGAAAAGCCCTGAGCACTGCTGGGTGTGCTACCCCCATAGCCCCACCCAAGTAATGTGAAGATAAAGAAGTCTTGAGGCTCCCAGTAAAATGTTAGTATAGTTGTCTCTCAGTGCTCTGTGCAAAGCTTCTTTTCCTTATCATCATCCTCCAATATTTCTGCAACTAACACCTGTTTCTTATATTATTTTAAAAGGAAATTCTAGTGTAAAAACTACTCAATCCCATTATTCCAATTCTGTGCACACCAGGCAACCCTTTGAAACTTAGACTGGTCTCCTCAGTTGCCTAAGATGCGACAGAGGCGATAGGCTGCCATTCAGAACATTCTGGAGCCTCATCTTCCGGTACGATTCCGTACTACACGACAATGCTAATTTATCGTCTTTTCTGAGTCTTAGACCTGAGGGTCTCCTGTTCACAGGGTGCCGTCTCTACAGCCAGATTCCTCCTCGGCAGCATGTGAGGGTGAGATAAAAGCGTCTGCCTTCTCACAATAGCCCTGCTCTGGTGGGCCACATTTGCAGCCAGACACAGCCACTGCTCATTAGATTTGAAGTGAATGCCAGTGTGTTTTCTATCATCTACATGAGGGGCTCGTCCCTCAGCGCAATCTGTGATGGGCCACACTGAGCATGAAAGGAACGTGTCCTTCCTGGGAACAGTGGCTGAAATGTCCCTGCTGGGTGGGTGGTGGCTTCCTGGTCATTTCTGTGGTGGGAATAAAAGTGGAAATTATCAGCCCTTTGAAAGAGCTGAAACTTAGATCTTAATATTTCAAGTAGGATCAAAGTGTCTTGGTATAGTGAAGTGCTTTTCCTACAGCCCTTTGTCATCCAGGTATGGAAATACACAAATATGTCAGTCAGAAGGATTTGAGAATTTTATGCCTAAGCTATTCTTGAAAGAGGGAAGGTTGTTAAATAAGAGATACTATTTATTTCTTAGATTTTCTTTTTGGGGCACACACTTAGATGTGCACAGGGCTTATTCTTGGTTCTGCACTCAGGGGTAACTCATGTGAGGTTCGGCTGACCACATGGGATGCCAAATATCAAACCTGGAACAGCCATTTTCAAGACAAATGTTGTATTGTCTTTCTGTCCCCGGGATTCAATTTTTTAAGGAATGTTGTGCTTTACAGATATGAAACTTTGTAGAGTCCAAAATATGGACTCTACATCTGATACATTTCTTAGAAAATAAGATATTACTCAACATGAAACTAACATTTATTATTCCTCTCTTTGTGGTTTCCACATATCACTTCAAGTATCCCTAACCATTCAGAACTCCTTAGAAGGCAGGAATTAATGAATGAATAAAGCTAGGCATTGGGAGACCCAGGACTTCCCAGCATTAGCACATCTGGCTTGACATGATTTTATCCATCCATGCCCAGTGACTATACAGGAAACCATGGGAAAGGGAAGACCCATGCAGAAACACCCTAAGGGAACAACAACACAGAATGGACAGTGGCAGGTTTCAAAGAGTGAAACCTATTGGACTTAGGAGTTCTTGTGCTGGTCAGAAAGGAGCGTCAGAGAAGCAGAGGTGGTGTCTTAGACAAGCTCGGCCATTTCTGGTTTCCAGATGCTCTCTAATATGTCAGTGGGCTTAGTCTTAAATGTAAGGTCATCATGGGGAGAACTGCTGAGCACAAAGTCAGGGAGTGACCCCAAGGATTGTCAGTGTTACCCCCCCAAAATAATAATTTAATTAAAAAGTGGTGTCCTACATAGCTCCTGGGGACTGCTCGCCATGCAGGCAGCCATGCCTGCTGGACTTGGAGAAAGGATTGGGGGCCTCCACCCAGTCCCCAGCCTCCGGGCCCAGTGGGTGTGACCCTGAGCTCCAGCCACCACAGCCAACCGCTGCAAGACAGAGACTCCAGATCCACGGCTGCACAGGTGTGCGGCGGCTCCATCACCACAGTTTAATCTTAGACTCAATGTATTTTAGCACCAGTTCCTTTCAGGATCTTTCTCATTCATACACTTCAACGATCATTCTATTTGCATCAAACTGGAGAGTTTATGGGGAATGAGGAATTATGAAAGACTTACACACACGGGGCAGAGCTGCTACTTGCTCTCCCTGTGTCCAGCTGATCACGAGGTGTCCTGGAGGGATGGCGGATTCTAGCCCTAGCCTGCCACCCCAGCAGAGCCTCACAAGAAGCCAGAGGAACCCCCCCACACCATGAGGGCCACCATTTTCCACAACCGGACTCCCTCTCGTCAGAGCTGATTGCAGCCCGACTGGGCCGCACAGTTCATCAATAAATGCTCTTGAGGTGAGTAGATTATCCCACCCGCCCGTCAAAACCTGGCAAGCTACTTGTGTCATATTTGACATGCCAAATATCAGTAACAATTATAGACCTCATTCCCATGACTTGATGGAATGGTTTGAGGCTCTTTATGTTCCTGGAGTGGGCAGATGCCCCTTGGGCTATCTTGCATGTGACGGGACATATTGAGATGTTACTGGTGCCCACTCGAGTAATCCATGATCTACGGAAGTCAAGTGATAAAGTGATCAAAAAGTAATGTCAATGTCTGCAGGGAGATAAACTTTGTGATAATAAATTCCTTAAGGACTCGTATAAAAGGCCTGTACCTAGATGAGAACATGCTACACAAATGCTCCAGAAAGACAAGCACAAACACGAGACTGTCAGCCTCGGAAACAAAGAGCCAGGAGCCAATTCATGGCAGTTACTTTTGCAGAGTCCTTGGGCCATGAATGCCTGGAAAGTTCCAGAGCCCCCCAGACCTGTTCTCAGGAGTGGCTTTCTGGGAGGCAGCCTGCTATACCGGGCTTACTTCTAATGCTCAGGCTAGGGAAAAGTACAACAATTTTTTTAGAAGTTTATAGAAAACAAGGCTGGCTTACTTGAAGTCCGGCTTTTTTGTTGTTCTTTACAATAACAGGATTTGGATACACACTTGGGTTTATGAAGTATAAATCCTGTTTAAATCTATAGCCGTTAGAAGGCACGTGATGGTTCTTTGGAGAAGAAAGCAGCCCCCGTGTCGAGTCGTTCTGAGCGATGTTCTTTGTTGTTGTGATATATTGCTAAATCTCTAGGTCTTCAACAAGGGAGGTGAGAAGAGGGAAATTCATTTCAAATCATATCTCAGGTAGGCGTCTGAGCCAAATAAGATGAAAGTCATTAATTTTTTTTTCTATTAAGCCACCAAGCACAAGCAGAATAGTTCTCGCTTTTCCTTATTTCAACCTGAAATCTGTTAAGAATAAGAGCCAAGATCCCTGTTCTAAATCTTCAGAGAATGACACAAAATTGTTCTTTTCCTTTTCCCTTTGCAGAAACAACAAGGTGCGAACAAAACTGTCACTTAACATGGTAATTAATACAGGGAGATAAAATTAGCTGCTACACGTGTTCCTTTCTCCTCTCCAACATCACCAATGCCAGGGGAGACAAACGTCTCTATCAGCAGTAAGGTAATACACCCACTCAATGGACAGGCGAGCTTTCCCTGTCGCAATTTCATAACACAATGCCCTATGCTAATTTCCCAGGGATTTCTCGTGGTATCTTTATAGATGCAAAGAGACACAGGGGCAAAATGCTTCCTGGGGCAAATCTCACATCTATAAATCGAAGCAACTGATAATCAACCACTTGGCTTCCAATAACAAGGTGAGTTTGGGAAACCCCTTCACAAGGCAGCCAAAGGTGAAGCTTACCAACAAGGCGAAGTAGCAACAATCTCTAGCAAAGTTGGCAGATACTTAACCACACACACCAAACCACACTGCCACCAGTCCATGCACGTCCTTGGAGTAAAAAATGGAATAACACACATTTTATTATTTTTTGTATTCAATTTATTTTTCTATTTTTTAAAAAATACTTTATTATACTGGTTTGAGGCTCTTCATATTCCTGAATCAACCAGATGCCATTGGGCTACATTGGCGCGTGATAGGGTCCAATGGAAATGTTACTGGTGCCCGCTCGAGCAAATCGATGAATAACAGGATTCAAGTGATCAAGTGATCAAGTGATTTTATTATACCACCGTGAGATATACAATTACAAAGATGTTCATGTCTGAGTTTCGGTCAGTGTTCCAGCACCCATCCCTCCACCAGTGCCCACTCCCCACCACTAATGTCCCCGATTCCCCCCCCCTCCCTAGCCTGTTCTTTATCTCTTTCTCTTTCTCTTTCTCTCTTCCTTCTCTTACACATTGTGGATTGTAATACATACATTTAGAGGTTATTATGTGTATCTTTTTGCCTGTATTCAATGCTCAGTTCTAGATTGGTTTTAGCACTTTCGACAATTATTAGCACACTGTTCCCTTCTCTGTCTTACATAACCCGACTCCCACACATTTGTGGTAATTTCTACCTTTGACAAGATCTCCTGATCCATGTTTTGCCTCACCTTGGATATTGGTATCATAATATGTATGTATGTATATGTATGTGTGTATATATATGTATATATATACATATATATATATATATATATGTCATGGAAATAAATGCGGTCATTTTATATCTCTTTTTCCTTCTGGCTAATTTCACTCAACATGGTCCTCTCCATGACCATCCATTTATAGGTAAATATCATACCTTCATTTTCCTAACAGTTGCATAGTATTCCATTGTGTAGATGTACCAAAGTTTCTTTATCCAGACATCAGTTCTCAGGCACACTGTAACATACGTTTTAATAAGCAATTTTTTAAATAAGCAATTGAAACAATTGTGATTCAATGATTTCCCATACTGTTCATGATGGTTTTTCATGCCACACTCAGCACCAGTGTACCCACCTCCAGCTATAATGAGCTGGGTTAGGAGGAAACTGGCAAATCGCTTCTACTATATCTGGTGATTCTCTTCAAGTCAGAGCTGTTTGCTGAGAGAGGGAAAAGCCGGGCTTGCAGTTTGCCCAGAGAAGAGGCTGTTGCTCCCTCCCCCTTTCCCAGGTCAGTCCATCAATGCCTCAAGCCGCTCTCTCCGTCCTGAGCAGAGCGCAGTCTGCCAGCAGTCCTTGCTTTCTGCACCACCCCTGTTTTTTCTCCTTTCTGATTCCACATCCCCCATAGATCAGATCTAAGTTTGTTCACGCTTGTCTTGCTTCTCATATTTTTTTCATCTTGTTTTACTGAGGGCCTCCAGAGCTATTCCTGCCCTGGGCCCAGCAGTGTTCAGGAGACCCTGTGGTGCAGGGGATTGAACCCCGGCCTCCTGCATGCAAGCCATGTGCTCAGTGCAAATCATCGCCTTGGTTCCATATTTTTTTAAATCGGAGCTTGACTGTGGTCTCTGCTGCAGGAGGATGAGTTCTGTGGTTGAATTACTTCCTTATGAGTAAGCTTGCCCAGGCCATCGCGTTTCTTCATTCCTCAGAAAAGCGGGGCTATGTGATAATCGAGTTGACAGCGTGTCTGCTCTGGCGCTCTCCAGGGCGCACAGCCTGTCTCTGAGAGTTTGAATCATGCTCTTCCTCCTCTCGGCTTAAACACTGCAGGTGAAAAGGAGCTCACCGTCTTGGAAGCAGTCTGTTACCAGGCTGCAAGCATCTGTAGCCCAGGCTGCCTGTAGCTGCTGAAGACTGTCTTAGAGTCAGACGTTGATGGTGTTTTCAGTCTCAGGGTGGGGGTGGACAGCTCTGCACAATTCATCAACACTTCAGACCAACTGGAGACAGAAATGTCACCCCTCTTCATAAGACTATTTGGACTCAGATAGCTATAATTGCTGACATCATAGGAGGTAAGCCTGTGGGTCTCTGGGAAACTAGGCCATAGCTCATCCAAGGGGACCAGAAACCTTTGGGCGTGGATAAAATAAGACCCAATGCCACCAGATCTCTCAATACGAGAAGGGTGCAACCTGGACTTATATGTAAAATTTCCCTGACAACTAAGTCTAAAAATAATTCTAAATATATAAAGCATGTGTAATACAGCTGAAATTTAACTCTTAGCCACATAAGTTGGGAGTCCACTGTCCGAAATATCTCTTTAGAATCAGTTATGATGGTTTCAACAATAGCAGCAAAAGCTATTTGGGATCCTGTTTTATTTTCATTAATTGCCCATCATGCTACCCTGCAGAAAATGCTAGAACATCTTGCAGAGAGTGTCTATTTGCATTTACCAGGATTCTCTCTAAAACCATTGTATCCAGGTGAATCTCTCTTACAAGGCTGCCAGCAGGAACACTCCAAGTTTAATGGCTATAAATTCCTAAGGTAATTAGCCAATATTATTGGTCCTATGCCCAGCCTTAAGAAATTCACATAATCTCTCTAAGGTTCATTTTCCACATCTGAAGAGGATCAAAAGGATGGTAGTAACAAGTTCCATACCATGCTGTCATGGTTGAGGTTATATCAGTAACCTCAGTAACTTGCTTCTGATTAACACAACATGAAAAGGACAATGTGGGCATGGGCAAACCAGGCATATACCCACCTTCCCGGGTGATAACAGAGAGCACTCTTGAATGCCACGAGGCTATCACGTCCACTGTGATATGAAAACATTATAATGGTCTTTCATCTTCATGGTATTCTTCCCCCATGCTACAAAACATACCTCCAACCCAGACATATGAAAAGCATCAGACTGTCTTATCTACAGGACAGGTAGTTGATTTCAAGAGGGAAGAGAGAGGGAGGCAATAGGTCAGATCTTGTTGAGCAAGGATCTGAGATTAAGGGCCAGAGTGATCAAAGATTAAGATAGTGGGCAGGGTGCTTGTACGTTGCTGACTCAGCATCCCATATGGTCCCCTGAGTCCCACCAGAGTCATTTCCTGAACACAAAGCCAGGAGTAACCCCTGAGCATGCTGGTTGCGCCCCTCTCCCCAAGAAGACAGGAAAGGGTCTCTCTCTCTTTTTTCTTTTTTGGGTCACAGCCAGTAATGGTCTAGATTATTCCAAGCTATGAACTCAGGAATTAATCCTGGCGGTGCTTGGGGACCATATGAGATACTGGGGAATCAAACCTGGGTCTGCCACATGCAAGGCAAACACCCTACCCATCGTGCTATTGCTCCAGCCCTAGGAAACAGTCTCTTCACAGATGTTTCCAGAGCAAGGAGTAGAGGCTGAAGCTAGATTAGGAAGGGTTGGAAAATAAGTATAACCAAGTATAGATAATGAACTCAAGGTGATTTTTCTGTAACAGAAACAACAGAAACTGATGTAAGAGTTGGGGGGAGGATATGAAACCAAGAATCACTGTTGTTCAGTGAAAGGAAATGTCCAGGGGGTGGACTAGCAATGTGGGAGAGGGGTCAGGCAATTTGCTGAATAGCAAGTTCTCAAAAAAGTGAGGAGCTGGGTTCCAGAGCCCAAGAGGAGGTTGGCTTTTAATAGAGGTCGAGTATCAAAAACTTCTCAGCTTCTGATCGGATAGAAGTGAAAGCATGCACAGCTCTGCAGTACTGCTGTTTGCTGGTGGCAAGATGATGACTTCAAACATTCTTGACAAATTATGAAGCAATCCGTGAGTTAAATCAGAAGGCAAGGGCTGGGGGTGTGAAAAGAGGGAAGTCAAATGCAGTAAGAGCAGGGAGTTTGTGAGCAATTTGTCAAACCCTCCTGAGTTTGACAGTTCAGGAGAACAGTCTGCTAGGAATGACAGTCATTGTGCCTAAAGTTAAGCAACACAGGGAGGAGAAAGGAGCGGCAAGATGACCACTGAGGAATGTGGGCTGGTACAGCCTTTTTTGGAAAACTATAAGGACATTCCTTCAAAGACTAGAAATTGAACTCCCATTTGACCAAACCATACCACTCCTGGGAATATATCCTGGGAAACCAAAAACACGCGAGAAACATCATCCCTACTTTTATGTTCATAGCAGCATTATTCACAATGGCCAGAATCTTGAAACAACCAGAGTGCCCGAAAATTGGTGACTGGATAAAGAAACTATGGTACATCTACAGAATGGAATACTATGCAGCTGTTAGGAAAAATGAAGTTATAAAATTTGCCTATAAATGGATGGACATGGAGAGGATCATGATGAGTGAAATTAACCAGAAGGAGAGAGACAGATATAGAATCACTGTATCACTGTATCACTGTCTTCCCGTTGTTCATCGATTTGCTCGAGCGGGCCCCAGTAACATCTCCATATGTCCTGTCTCATGCTAGCAGAGCCCAAGGGCATCTGCTTGCTCCAGGAACATAAAGAGCCACAATCCATTCCGGAATGAGGTCTATAATTGTTACTGGTATTTGGCATATCAAATACAACACGTGTAGCTTGCCAGGCTCTGCCGTGCAGGTAGCATACTCTTGCAGTCATCTCTAAGTCCAGCATTTAATGATGAACCTCGCGGCCATAGCGGCAGCGCTGAGCCGGACTGTGATAGGCTATACAGTGTATATATATAGTGTATATTTTACACTATAGTTTATGTAAACAGATATAGAATAACTGCATTTATTTGCATGACATAAATATATATACACATATATATACATATTATGATACCCATATCCAAGGTCAGGCTAAACATGGAACAGGAGGTCTTGCCAAAGGTAGAAATTACCACAAACGTGTGGGAGCAGAGGTTAGGTAAGACAGAGAAGGGAACAGTGTGCCAATAATTGTAGAAAGTCTATTACCACATAGAACTTAGTATTAAATACAGGCAAAAAGATACACATGATAGCTTCTAAGTATATGTATTACAATCCACAATATGTAAGAGAAGGAAGGAAGAGAGAGAAAGACAAAGAGAGAAAAGAGATGGAGAACCTGCCACAGATGCAGGCTAGAGGAGGAGGGAGGGAATCGGGGACACTGGTGGTGGGAAATGGGTACTGGTGGAGGGTGGGTGCTGGAACACTGTATGGACAAAACCCAAACATGAACACTTTTGTAATTGTTTAAAAAATTAGAAATTTTTAAAAGTGAAAAAGAAAAAGATGACCACTGAGCAAACAGTCACAAAAGCACTGTGTTTTGAAGGGCTTGATAATGTTGGAAAGATGTCAGCTTGGTTATTCTGCAACATCACATGGAAGAGAAGGAGAGAGCGAGAGAGAGAGAGAAGGAAAGAAGGAAAGAAGGAAGGAAGGAAGGAAGGAAGGAAGGAAGGAAGGAAGGAAGGAAGGAAGGAAGGAAGGAAGGAAGGAAGGAAGGAAGGAAGGAAGGGAAGGAAGGAAGGAAGGAAGGAAGGAAGGAAGGAAGGAAGGAAGGAAGGAAGGAAGGAAGGAAAGAAAGAAAGAAAGAAAGAAAGAAAGAAAGAAAGAAAGAAAGAAAGAAAGAAAGAAAGAAAGAAAGAAAGAAAGAGAGAGAAAGAGAGAATAGACTATTTCAATCAAGACCATCAAACTAGGGGATAATTAAATAAATATCTATGTGGGACAGAAGAAAATTTTTTGAAAGTGAAGGACTCAGAGATCAGATAGGCCTGGGCACTGTGTGGGCTGTCCACGTAGTCACCAAAGTCCTCAGGAACCACAAGAGGAGTGGACAGGAAACACAGACAATGAGACAGGAGCTCAGGCTTTGGGGGTTTGAGGAGAGTGCCTGGGTGTGGGCAGACAGGTGGACACAAAGGTCAGTGAGAAAGTAGGATGGATCAACTTCAAACACTCATATTTTGAAGGAGAAATTTATTTGGAAGTAGAAAAGTAAAGCAAGAATAATCACTGTCACTGTCTTCCCGTTCATCATCAATTTGCTCGAGCGGGCCCCAGTAACATCTTCATACGTCCTGTCTCATGCTAGTAGAGCCCAAGGGCATCTGCTTGCTCCAGGAACATAAAGAGCCTCAATCCATTCCGGAATGAGGTCTATAATTGTTACTGGTATTTGGCATATCAAATACAACATGGGTAGCTTGCCAGGCTCTGCCGTGCAGGTAGCATACTCTTGTAGTCATCTCTAAGTTCAGCATTTATTGATGAACCGCACGGCCCTAGCGGCTGCGCAAGCCGGGCTGTGATAGGCTGGTCTGCTGGGTGGAGTTCTGACAAGAGGGAAGTCCGGATGTGGAAAATGGAGGCCCTTATGGAGTGGGGGTCATTTGGCTTGTTGCAATGCTCGGCTGGGGTGGCGGGCCAAGGCTAGAATCCGCCATCCCTCCTGGGCGCCTCGTGAGTGGCTGAGCACAGGGAGAGCAAGTAGTAGCTCTGCCCCATGTCTGTGGAGTCTCCTCCAGCCATAAACATGGCTGGAGACTCACCATATGGGATGCCAGGGATTAAACCTGGGTTGGCCGTGTGCAAGGCAAACGCCCAAACCGCTGTGCTTTCACTCCGGCCCCCACCTTGAGTCTTTCATATCCAAACAAATTGGAGAATAAAACTAGTATCCATCCACCAAAAAATAAAACCCACCTGAAAACCAAAACAAGACCAAAGATTTCCTGACAAAGTGGATGATGCAAGATCTGATGGTCTTGGAAGGGTCCTCCTGCCAAGTGTGTTGTGGTTTAAGAGGATGCAGGGCTGACCTGAAGGGACCTTGTGTGACCAACCCAAGTTTATGACTGGAGGAGATGCTGCAGCAGAGAGTCTCGGCTGGGTGAAGAGGCAAGGACCGAGAGCGCTGCTCCGGCCACCTTCACGGGTTGTCCTCAATCTCCCACAGGTCTTTTATATCTAACAAGCATGCTTTTTTTGGTTTGGTTTGGTTTGGTTGGGCCACACCTAGCAATGCTCACAGCTTACTCTCACTCTGCACTAGGAATTACACCTGGCAGGGCTCAGGGTAATTACACCTGGGATAGGCCGCATCAAACCTGGTCATGCAAGACAAATGCCTTACCTGCTATATTATTGCTCGGTCCCGCCAACAAACACTCTTATTTTCAGTGCTCCAAGAATTGTCTCCCTGAGATTCCATCTTCTGGGCTTTCCTCTCTTCTATCATTTCTCATGCCTTGTTACCCTCTCCCAGCCAGGGCCCTTGCCTTGTGGTATTCCTTAAACCCACGGCCCCAATCACTGGTTAACAAACAAGAGCATTTGTTAAATGAATTGATAGAAAGAATGTAATGAGGGGAGAGATCAACACCCTAGACTGGCCTGATGATAAAGAGAACACTGCAGTTCCCACCCTTCACTGCTGTGTTTATCTACTTTTAATAAAATCACTATGGAGATAAATACTGTAGCATGAAAGATACCCGAACATCAGCCATGATGCTCCAGTAAAAACTCAAGACATGCCTAGTGTCGGGAGCTTCTGGGGTCCCCGACAGTATCAGGACAGAAGTTGTCTCTACCTCCGATGTCTCTACCTACGATGGAACAGATGAAAACTCATAAGTCCAGCGCAGTTCCAAAAAAGGCTTTTAATAGTACAAAAGATCTACCACTGCAATCCAATACAATGAAAGAACTCTAACTCTGGTCAGAACTTAGACCATATGGGCCGGAGCGATAGCACAGCAGGTAGGGCATTTGCATGGCCGACCTGGGTTCTATCCCCGGCATCCCATATGGTCACCTGAGCACCGCCGGGAGTAGTTCCTGAGCAAAGAGCCAGGAGTAACCCCTGAGCATTGCCGGGTGTGACCCAAAAAAGCAAAAAAAAAAAAAGAGCTTAGACCATACACGAGAGCCCAAGTCTCCCACCAGAGAGAGAGAGGATCTCACCCGAGAGGAGTCCTACCCAGAAGAAGGGGACAAGGAAGGATAATACTAAGCAAGAATAATACTAAGTTCATTATCTTAACCTGAAGAGAACAGAGTATATGAGATTTAAAATGACAAAGATCTCTTAAGAGAAGTAGAAAATAAACAGGGGTGAGCCAGCTCTTTAGAAGAGCTGGAAGGGAGAAGGGTGCTCCCACTGGGAATAAAAGGTGGGAGATGGGCACTGGTGGAGGGATCAGTGCTGGAGCACTGTATGGCTGAAACCCAAACATGAACATCTGTGTATATGTGGTATAGTGGTATAATAAAAAAATTTTTTAAATAAAAGTTGGAGTGTGTAGGTGGAGTGTGCAGGGTATAGCTGATGCTCGATCAGCAGTCAGAGGGTGTAAGGATGGAAAGAAGGGAGAGAGGATTGTGTCCACCATGGTGGTATGGTAGTGGGGAGGGGGTGCCTATGCTTCCATCAACCATACACGGAATCCTCAATGCCACAAAGTGGGGTTTTGTGGCATGAGGCTAAGAGGCTGAGAAGCTCAGCTCTTGTGCCTGAAATTCAAGTTCACAACCCCAGAGGCTTTGGTAAGGCTGTGAAAGTGAGGAGGAAGATTCTAATGGCCATATGCAAACAGGTCAACGTATCAGAACCACATGGAGCTTAAAGGGATTCATATACCTTGAATCAATAAGAGCAGATTCTCTGGAAGAGGAACCCAGCCCACAGGATTTTTTAAAGTTCCCCACGGAGTTTCCACACGCCCCGGATTTGAGCATGCGGGATCCTCTCCCTGAAGATTCTGGGGTGTGGTCTGGGCTCTGGTGATGACTCCCATTACTCTTACCACTTCAGTTCCCTTTCATGCTCACAATGGGAGGGAAGACAAGGGAATTTACTTTCTCCATAGAGGAAAGCGTTCCTGGCATCCTGTCTCAGATTAAAAGAGAGACTTATCATGTAGTGAGAGAAACCGAATTGGCACACTATACTTTAATAGCCATTCAATCGTATAATACTATTTAAGGAGCATAATAGAAGACACCCAGGAGAAGACTCCTGACCATGTCCACTGAGATGGCAGTTCAGCAATTTTCACAATGTTTATTAGCCATTCACCTGGACACACAGGACAATATTTTAAAATTTCCCAGACTATTATTAGGAGCAAGGAGATGATTTCTAGATAATAATCACTCAAAGTGACAATTTATTAAGCACTTACTACGTGCCAAGCACTGTGCAGCCTCCTATACCCGTTGTAACAACTCTTTTGAGTACTGTTATCCTATGTTCCAGATGAGAGTCTGAAGGTGAAATGATTTATTTCACTGGCCTGGAATCAAACACATAATCAGAAGGGTAAGGTTTCAAACTCAAAAGGTCGTCTTGTGCTGTGTGTTCCTAACCACTACGCAAGCCTGTCTGCGGACAGGATTCCTGACTGTGCAGGATATGTCAAAGGGTCTTCGGGCTAGAGGCAGAGGAGAAATTACTCTCCCAGAATGCAGAGATAACTCTCTCCCTATGAAAATGAAGAAAAACATAAAATTTTTAAAATTCGATTAAAAGCACCTTTATATTTCCTAAAAAGCTGAGTACAATAAATTAAAATAGAAACACAAAACATACTATCACTGTTTCTAGGAAAAGTCTATGGATATTCTTTGAATTGAACCATTAGATGATAAATGAAAAAATGTGAGAGAGTTTAAGTTCTAAAAATTTGGGGGCTGAAGTGAAAGTACAGCAGTTAGGGCATCCCCAACACCATATGGTCCCAAGACTGTAGGAGTGATCCCTGAGCACAAAATATGAAGTAAGCCCTGAGCATCACTGTCTGTGGCCCAAGAACCAATAAATAAATGAATTAATTAAAATAAATAAATTAATACCAACTTTTTAGTGTTTTATATCTTTACAAATAATTGTACATGTACCTTTAAAATTTTAAAAAAGAGGACCAGAGCAATAGTACAGCAGGGAGGGCATTTGCCTTACATGCAGGAAACCCAGGTTTGAGCCCCAGTACTCCAGAACTCCATATGATCCCGCAAGCCCACCAGGAGCAATCCCTGAGTGTAGAGCAAGCCCTCACCAGCACCAGGTGTGGCCCAAAACAACAAAAAACAAAACAACAACAAAAGAAATTTATAAAGAAGTAGGAGGGATGGAGGGAGAGAGACCATAAACACCTAGCTAAGAAATGTAGAGGGAATAATAAAATAAAATAATCATTTAGCAAATTTCTAATTACTGTTGATTCAAGGGAGAAATAGCAGTGTTGCGAAAAGCAGCTGAGAAACTTTAAGAAGGGATCAAATATTTATATATTCTCAAATTGCTTATCAGCTCAACATGTCTTGATCACATTCAATTTCTGGTATTTAATCCAAAGGAAACAAAAACACTAACAAAAAAAATCTGTAGTGCTACATTAAATGCTGTTATTCACAGTAGTGAAAATATAGAAACAACTTAAATGTCTGTCAAATGATGACTGGATAAAAATAGTGATAAACACAGGATGGAATATAATTTAGTCATTAAAAAGGAAGTCCTGTCATTGACAAATTGGGTGAAACCAAAAGGCATTATGCTAATTCAAAAAAATCCAGACTGAGAAAAACAAAATCTGCCCGGTATGACTTATATACAGAATCTAAAACTAAAAATCTTTGAACCCATTGAAACAAAGATCAGCAAACTGGTCCAGAGCTTGGGGAATGGCAAGATGAGGGTGTACATGTTTGTTTAAAGAGCACAACCTTCTTTTAGTCTTGATCACTTGACATTCCATTATTCATCGATTTGCTCGAGCGGGCACCAGTAACATTTCCCTTTGACTCTATCACGTGCCAATGTAGCCCAATGGTATCTGGTTGATTCAGGAATATGAAAAGCCTCAAACCTCCCGTTCAGGGTCTGGATGAAGAAGTCTGACCATCTTGTAGGTGGGCGGCCACGTTTTGACATCCAATGGGATCCAGTTGGTAATGGCTCTAGTCCAGCGGTTGTCTCCAAATCGCATTACATGTCCAGCCCATATGATTTCTGATGCCTTGGCAAATGAGACAGTGTCCCTGACTCTGGAACAGCAACAGAGATCAGAGCTCCGGATTCCTTCTTTCACTTGAGTGACGTGTGATATTCCAAGCATAGCTCTTTCAATTCCTCTTTGGGAGACCTGAATAGCATTCTCATCCTACTTTCATAGGGCCCAGGTCTCTGAGGCGTATGTTAATGCAGGGAGAACGGTGGAGTTGAAGAGATGTGCCCGGAGCTGGAAGTTCTTTGTCTTTTCAGCTATTTCTTCAATGCTTTTGAAGGCATTCCATGCCGCTCTCTTCCTCCTGTGCAGTTCAGTTTTAGGTCGTTCATCATGTTGACTTCTCCACCTAGGTACACATAACTGCTGCATTCAGAGATGTTTGTTCCATTGAGAGTGAATGGAGCATCTGGAACTAGTTCTTTTTCATGAACATTGTTTTGTTGAGATTCAGCTGTAAACCTATCTTTCCACATTCTCGGTCAAAGTCAGCCAGCATTTATGCCACTTGGCTAATGTTTGGTGTTATTAGAACGATGTCATCAGCAAAGCGGAGGTGGTATAGTTGCTGACTGGCTATCTTCACTCCCTTTTCTTACGATTCTAATTATCACATGATGTATGATATTCTCGAGGGTGGCACTGAAGAGTTTTGGTGAAATGGTATCACTCTGACAAACCCCCTTTTGACATCGATGATCACTTCTTTGTAGAATGGTGAGATCCTGGTGGTGAATCCGTAATACAGCTCACGAAGAATCTTGATGTACTGGATTTGAATGCCCTGTTTGACTAGACCTTCGATGACTGCTTCAGTCTCCACAGAACCAAAGGCTTTCTTTAAATCAATGAATGTGAGACAGAGTGGCATCTTGAACTCCCTACAAACTTCAATGAGCTTGGTTACCATGTGAATATGGTTGATTGAGCTGAATCCTTTTAAGAAGCCAGCTTGCTCACATGGTTGTCCTTCATCTAATGTTCTGCCAATCCTGTTCAGGATGACTTGAGTGAACAGCTTGTAAATGACAGACACAGGCAGATGGGGCGATAGTTGCCGATGTCGTGGATGTCTCCCTTCTTGAACAGTAGAACTGTCCTGTTGGTTTTCCATTCGGAGGGCATCTTGCATTCAGACAGGTAGCGTGTGAAGAGCCGAGCCAGTGTATTGATGAGTACTGACGGCAGATTCTTCAGGTGTTCAGGTCTGACTTTGTCTGGGCCTGGTGCTGTTCCCTTCTTTACCGATGAAATGGCATATCGGATTTCAGAAGGGAGAACGTTGGGAACGACATATCCATCCTGCGGAATTTGGTATGTGGGCAGGTGGACGTGGCTATCAAAGAGATCTGAGTGGAAATCATGGATAATCTTCTCCATTGCCTTTCTGGAAGATGTGATAGATCCATCAGGACATCAGAGGACAGTCATCTTGGTCTTATACTTGGCGAAGGACAGGTGGGCGTTGCAAATGCTTTTCCCGGCTTCTGCTGCAACTTCCAGTATTTCTGCTCTTCTCTCTTTGAGGTCTTCCTTTATCACTTCTCTGCACTGCTTTGTAAGCTTGGAAGTTAGCATTTGGTCGCCTAAGGCTCGCGCCTTGCCACGTTGGCAAATGAGCTCAAGAGTTTTGAAGACAGGCATCCTTTTGTGGCTTTTCTCTCTCGGCATTCTTAGCACAATCATGTCCACCAAGACCATTCACCGGAACTCACAGTTCCAGAAGGCTGAATCGAAACATTGGACATGGGAATCCCTGGTGGATTTCCACAATTAAATTGACCGATTTCCACAATGAAATTGACCACATCATCTTCAATCTACGGTTTTGCCTGACCGATGCTGCTGTCGTCCCAAAATTCCAAACAGGATCGGACCACCATCTCCTTCATGCAAAATTCTACTTCACGCAATGGGGAGAAAAGGCTGCAAAGTTTAAGAAGAGAGCTCCCAGAACTACCACCAACTGGGAACTCTTTGGCACCATTGTGGCAACATAAGAAGATACCATCATTGATGACATTGATGAAGAATACAACTGACTGGTTCAGCACCTTCCTTTAGTAAAGAAGTAATATGGCAACTATAATAGCAATGTGTTACATTACTGAATTTTCCAATACTGTAGAGCTTAAAAGTTTTTGCCTCCAAAATAAGTAAACATATGAGGTAATATATGTGCTAATTAGCTCAGTAGAAAGAATTCTTTAATAATGAATACTTACGTCAAACCACTACATTGTAAAAGTTAAGACATTGACACCAGACTGCAATTTGTGTAAATAAATAATATTCAAGTGTGAGCCACTGGTGGTACAAACTGGTGTCACCATGCTTCATATCCTAAAATTTTAGTTGTTAATTAACCTCATTAGAGCTAAATACAATCAGAAAACAAAGAAGGAGAATGAATATATAAGATAAATAAGAAACAAACATCAGGATGGGCATGGAGAAGATCATGTTTAGTGAAAATAGCCAGAAGGAGAGAGACAGATATAGAATGACTGCATTTGTTTGCATGACATAAATATATATGTATATATTATGATACCAATATCCGAGGTCAAGTGAAACATGTATCAGGAGGTTTTGTCAAAGGTGGAAATTATCACAAATGTGTGGGAGTCAGAGGCTAGGAAAGACAGAAAATGGAACAGTGTGCAACAATTGTCGAAAGTACTAATACCAACCTAGAACTGAGCATTAAATATAGGCAAAAAGATACACATGACAACCCTTTAATGTATGTTCTGTAATCCGCAATCTGGAAGGGAAGGAAAAGAGAAAGAGAGAGAAAGGGAAAGAAATAAAGAACCTGCCATGGAGGTGAGCCGGGGGAGAGGGAGGGAACCGGGGACGTTGGTGGTGGGAAATGGGCACTGGTGGAGGGATGAGTGCTGGAACACTGTATGACCAAAACCCAAATACGAACATCTTTGTAATTGTATATCTCAAGGTGGTATAATACTTATTAAAAAAGGAAGGTAGACTTAAATAATATGAATAATTGCATTTGTTTAAAAAGGAAAAAAAATTGACAAAATAAAATTTAAAAGAAAACGACAATATCCAACTATATTACATTGCAATGGTTATAATATAAGGATATCAATGGCTTGAAAGTAAAATTTATGAAGATATAAAAATATAGATCATAATAATGCTAGAGTAACTATAATAACATGAAAGTTAACTTTGAGACAAGCTGTATTAGCAGAAACAAAGAGATTTCACAATAATGTTTGTTTACCAAGAAGACATAACCCTAAATGTCTGTGCAGTAATTTCACACAACAAAATCTGACAGCAGTAAAAAGGATAGACAAAACCGCGTTCATTGGAGACTTGATGCTCCTCTCTCACGAATCAATAGAACAAGCAGACATAAAATCAGTAAAAATTTAGAAGACTTGAAGACCACTAGCTACTAACTTGCCCTAACTGACATTTACAGAGCCGCGCATCAGAGAAACGGTCATAAAGGAAAGTAGAAGCTAATGAAACTGAATAATAATGAAATATAACATTAAAATGTATGGGAAGAATCCAAACAAAGCTTAAGGGAAATATATAGATTTAAAGTTTATTTTTTAAAGAAAAAAGATAAAACTACTTTTTGCTAAACTATAAGAAAACTGAACCTAAACTAAAAAAAATCAACAAAGTAAGCTGATATAGGGGGAAAGCTTTAATTTTAAAATATCTATAAAATTCTGGTAAATTTCTAGTGAGCTCCATAAAAAAATGTGAAGGAGACCCAAATTAGTAATATCCAGAATGAAATAGGGAACATCTACTAGATCCTCCAACTAATTAAGAGTACCAAAAAATATTTTGAATAACTTAATGCCAGTAAATTCAACAAATTAAATGAAATCCACAAATACCTTGAAACATATGAATTATCGAAAGTGACAAAACAGAACAACTCAATAGCTTTGTTATTTTAAAACTTCCCACAAAAAATTACAATTTCAGATTACTTTACTGGAAAATTATATCAAATATTTAAGGAAGAAATAATGTCATTTCTACATGAAGTATTTATCGAAATACTGGAGAAGGAGAATTTCCAAATTCAGTTTATGAAAGCAGCAAAACTTTGACCGGAAAACTAGAGATGCCGGCTGAATATGGAACCCAGCACTAAAGTGTCTGCCTAGTTGTGAGGTCCTAGACTCCATTTCCAGCACTACAAAACAGGTCTGGGAGACAGTTCAAAGAGCTTGAGAGTGCATGCTTGGTACGCATGAGGAAAAACTTTAATCCCAAGCCTCACAAGGTCTGTCCCCCAGCCCCTATTCCAGAACTACAGGGTGTGACCCTCACTGTCCCCAGCACTGGCAGGCCTGAATATCACCATGTCACAAGGGCACAGCATTGAATCTTCAGGCTCACACAGCCAGGGTGAGTATATTACTGGGAGTGATCCCAGGTCACCCCATATCTATACACTGAAATTTTTCAAATATTACTGAGAAATTTTAAAAGATCTAAATAAATGGAAACATATACTATGTCCATGGATTGGAAGACCGGTGTTGCTCCAAACAACAATTCTCCCAAGTTGATCTATAAAATTAATGCAACACCAACTGAATTTCCTACCTTTTTTTTGGGGGAGGGGGGATAAAAAGCTGATTCTAAACTATGTATAGACACACAAAGAACTTAGAATAACAAAAGTCTAAAAAAAAATAACCAAGGGGTTGAAAATAGATACAATTTAATTTGGCTTATTGTTGCTTTTGTTTCCCTTGCCCCAGGATATCAGTACAAGGAATGAGTATGGCCCATGTCAAAGCATAATTTCATTCTTTGGCTGGTGGGGAGGACTCCCAAACACTGCCAGAGAGCCCAGGGGCAGTTCCATTGATGCTTAACCAATCAGGCTAAACAGATCCTGTGTTGCTTGGTCCCAAGTCAATGGGTATACATAAAACAAACCAAAAACTTTGCATAGCAAAATACATCACCAAAAATTAAAAGGCAAGGAGAGTAAATGCTTGCAATTCATATTTGACAAGAGTGTAATATCAAAATATGTAAAGATCTCATACAGGTGATGGATAACAAAAACAAACCAATTATAAAATGAACAAAGCATCTGAATGGACTCTTCTCCCAAAAAGCCATAAGCTGTTAGAGTGGTGCGAGGATGTTCACCACTACATTAGTGACATGTGAATTTAAATCACAAAGAAATTAACCTCACACCTCCAAGAATCAATACTATCAAAAGACAGCCATCAACAATTATTGACCAGGGTGTGGAGAAAGGGAAACCATATATATTCCATCTCTGGATATTTATCTTAAAAATATGGAACACACAAATATCAAACTCAAAAAATTATATGCACCCCTATAATTGCTACAAGAATATTTATAATAGCTATAATTTGGAAACAATCTAAATGTGTATAGAGCCTTGAATGTATAAAGATCACTGTTGTGTACATTGGAAGGGCACCTTGCATTCAGACAGGTAGCTTGTGAAGAGCCGAGCTAGTGTATTGATGAGTACTGACGGCAGATTCTTCAGGTGTTCGGGTCTGACTTTGTCTGGGCCTGGTGCTGTTCCCTTCTTTACCGACGAGATGGCATGTCGGATTTCAGAAGGGAGAACGTTGGGAATGTCATATCCATCCTGTGGAATTTGGTATGTGGGTAGGTGGACGTGGCTATCAAAGAGATCTGAGTAGAAGTCATGGATAATCTTCTCCATTGCCTTTTTGGAAGATGTGATAGATCCATCAGGGTGTTGGAGGGCAGTCATCTTGGTCTTATAGTTGGCAAAGGACAGGCGGGCGGTGCGAATGCTTTGCCAAGTTTCTGCTGCATCTTCCAGTATTTCTGCTCTTCTGTCTTTGAGGCCTTCCTTTATCGCTTCTCTGCACCACTTTGCAAGCCACCCACCTACAAGATGGTCAGACTTCCTTGTCAAGACTCTGAAGGAACGGTTTGAGGTTCTTCATGTTCCTGAATCAACCAGATGCCATTGAGCTACATTGGCACGTGATAGGGTCAAATGGAAATGTTACTGGCACCCATTCGAGCAAATCGATGAATAACGGGATTCAAGTAATCAAGTGATCAATTATATACTGCTCAGTTGTGTAGTTTCCCTAAAAGTATGTATTGCAAGCCACAATATATGTAAGAGAAGGGAGAAAGAGAGAAAGAGATAGGAGGAGGAGGGGATGAGGAGGGGAGAGAAAGAAAGAGGGAGGAGGAGGAGGAGGAGGAGGAGGAGAGACCACTAGAAAGGGAAGGGGGATCCCTAACAGGCAGAGGAAGATGAATGTTAGAGTGAAGGACCTCTGCCAGTGGAGATGGACTAACCTCTCCCTGGGTAAGTTCCAGGAAAAGACAGGTATGGGGGGGCAATGGGGACAGGAGGAGGAATAAGAGGTGGAGGAGGAGGAGGAGGAGGAGGAAGAGAAGGAGGAGAAGGAAGTGGAGGAGTAAGAGGAGGAGGAGAAGGAGAAGGAAGAGGAAGAGAAGTAGGAGGAGGAGGAGGAGGAGGAGGAGGAGGAGGAGGAGGAGAAGGAAGAGGAATAAGAGGAGGAAGAGGAGGAGAAGGAGAAGGAAGAGGAAGAGAAGTAGGAGGAGGAGGAAGAGGAGGAGGAGAAGGAAGAGAAGGAGGAGGAGGAGAAGGAAGAGGAATAAGAGGAAGAGGAGGAGGAGGGGAGGAGGAAGGTCTGCCATAGAGGCAGGCTGGGGGGAGTGTGGAGGGAATCTCAGGACATTGGTGTTGGGAAATGTGCACTGGTGAAGGAAGGGATGGGTGCTGGAACACTGTGACTGAAACCCAATCATGAACAGTTTTGTAATTGTATATCCCAAGATGGTATAAAAATGTAAATAAATAAATCATAAATCATAAAGCCAAGATCAGCCACCAGAATAGTCTGGGGCATGGGTGGGACACTGGATGCCTTGGCACAGACTCATATTAAGCACAGCTACTGAGATGTCCCTCCAGAAGGTCAGATGCATTCCTGAACTCTGAAGCTCATTTCATGCACTCTATTAACTGTGATTGCTCCAATCTGATGCTGAGAATGGGCAGATTCCTCTTTTCCTCTCCTTTCTGCCTCTTTTTCCCCCCTCTTTCCCCCAACTGCACACTCTGCGTAACTGGATATTTTAGATATGTTGTGCGCCTCATTGTTGGGTGACACGCCCTAATAGGTCTAGGTTCTTGCTGATTTATTATCATATGTTAAGAGCTGCTTCCTGCCTTTAGGAATCTCCCAAAACTTAGAACTTAGGGGCGTAGGCAGAATTGGATTGATTTCATAAATTTATGTGGCAAAATCTTATAAGACACAAGGGGCAGAGCTGCTACCAGCTCTCTCTGTGCTCAGCTGATCATGAGGTACCCAGGAAGGAAGGCGAGTTCTAGCCCTGGCCTGCCATCCCAACAGAGACTTGCAAGAAGCCAGAGGAACCCCCACACCACGAGGGGCCACCATTTTCAACATCTGGACTCCACAGCTCATCAGAGCACCACCCAAGAGAAAAGCCATCTCTCCCCCATTGTGGTTCATCAGTAAAAGTACGAGATGAGAGCCTACTACTGAGAGTATACCACCCGCACGGCAGAATCTGGCAAGTTACCCATGTCATATTTGATATGCTAAAAACCAGTAACAATTATAGACCTCATTCCCATGACCTGAAGGAATGGTCTGAGGCTCTTCATGTTCCTGAAGCGAGCAGATGCCTTTGGCACACTAGCATGCGACAGGACATATGGAGATTTTACTGGTGCCCGCTTGAGCAAATCGATGAACAATAGGAAGACAAATGATACAAGTGACACAAGAAATCATATTTTTTTTGTGTCACACCCGAGATGCTCAGGGGTTTCTCTTGGCTCTGCACTCAAGAATTACTCCTGGCGATGCTCGGGGACCACATGGGGTGCCGGGGATCGAACCCAGGCCTGGCATGGGCAGGCCACATGCAAGGCAAATGCCCTACCCTCTGGACTATCGCTCTGGCCCCAGGAATCATATTTTAAAAAGAAATATATTCACTTGGTCACTTGATCACTTGACATCCCGTTATTCATCGATTTGCTCAAGCGGGCACTAGAAACATTTCCATTTGTCCCTGTCACGTGCCAGTGTATCCCAATGGCATCTGCTTGCTCCAGGAATACAAAGCACCTCAAACCATTCATTCAGGGTCTTGATGAGGAAGTCTAACCATCTTGTAGGTGGGCGACCACGTGATCTTTTGACGTCCCGTGGGATCTAGTCCGTAACAGCTCTAGTCCAGCGGTCATCTCCAAGTTGCGTTACATGTCCAGCCCATCTGATTTTCGATGCCTTGGCAAACGAGACAGCGCCCCTGATTCTCAATCATCGACGGAGGTTGGAACTCTGGATTCCTTCTCTCACTTGAATAGGGCGTGATATTCCAAGCATAGCTCTTTCAATTCCTCTTTGGGAGACCCGAATAATGTTCTCATCCTGCTTTCGTAGGGCCCAGATCTCTGAGGCATATGTTAATGCAGGGAAAACGGTGTAGTTGAAGAGATGTGCCCAGAGCTGGAGGTTCTTTGTCCTTTTTAGCTATCTCTTCGATGATTTTGAAGGCGTTCCAGGCAGCTCTCTTCCTCCTGCGCAACTCAGGTTTTAGGTCATTCATCATGTTGACTTCTCGACCTAGGTACACATAACTGCTGCATTCAGATATGTCTGTTCCATTGAGAGTGAATGGAGCATCTGGAACTAGTTCGATTTTCATGAACATTGTTTTGTTGAAATTCAGCTGTAGACCTACCTTTCCACATTCACGGTTGAAGTCAGCCAGCATTTGTACCGCTTGGCTAATATTTGGTGTTATTAGAACGATGTCATCAGTGACACGGAGGTGGAGGTGGTGTAGTTGCCGACCATCTATCTTCACTCCCATTCCTTCCCATTCTAATTGTTGCATGACATTCTCCACAAAATAGGATAGGTAGACCTTGAGGGCATTATGCTAAGTAAAATAGATCAGTTGGATAAAGACAAATACCATATAAATTTACCCATGTGGAAGATAAAAAATTATAATAAACAAAAAGACTAAAGAACAAACACTGGTTATCAGAGATGGGGATGAGTAAATTGAGTAAATGTTACTTGATTTACTGTATGCTGAAGGATGGAAACTAGACTTTTGGTGGTGATAAAAATGTCATATCTATAAATGTCAAATTATAATTCTGTATGCTTAAAAACCTATATAATTTTATAGGCTAATTTTGTTTCAACAATAAAGGAAGTTAAGTTAAAATTTCCACAGGAAAGTAAACAAACATTACTTACTTACTATCTTGAGGTAGATAAAATTACTTGAGAAGGAAAACACAGGACATATTATAAATATCTTATTAAAATTTAAACCTTCTTGGCTAGAGTGATAGCACAATGGGTAGAAAGCTTGTGTTTCATGCAGCCAGCCTAGATTACCTCCCCCAGCACACTTCATTGTTCCCAGAGTCTCCCAGGAGTAAACCCTGAGCACTACTGGGTGTGATCCCACCCTGGCAAAAAAAACACTGTTCTTCAATATACACTATTAATAAAATGTAAAGGCAAGACACAGATTAAACAAATACATGTATAGTATGCATATCTGACAAAGGTTTTGTGGTTCAAATATGACACTGAATAACCAAATAAGATGATTACAAATAAGTAAAATAGTATGACACATCACAAAACAAGACATATGAATGGCAAGAATCACATGGAAAAATGCTAACCATTAGTAGTCACCAGGAAAAATAAATTAAGCCCACAATAGACACTACTACCACAATAAATACTGACAGTGTCAATTAACAAGGATTAGGTTACTTAAGATTAGAGTACTTGTGGAGGTGGGGCGGGTGGTTGGGCAGGAGGGAAACTGGGGACATTGGTAGTAGGAGATGTACACTGCTCAAGGGATGGGGATGAAGCAAATGACTGAAACCTACTCATGAACAATTTTGTAACTGTGTACCTCACTGCGATTAAAAAAAGATTAGGGGGACTTAAGAGTTTATACATATTGTTGGTGTAGATGCAGCAAGACCATTCTCTATTATCTACCCAAGGTGTAACATTTGCCCACGTAAAGACTTAAACATGATCATGTACAGCAATTTTATACATAATAGTTTATCATTGGAAACAACTTGTAATTTCATAAACAGGTAAATCAATCAAGAAATTTTTGCATTGACGAAGTAGAATATAATGAATGCATTCCCCATTATCTGAAATATGGGTTAATCTCAAATAACATACAATATAAACAAAAAGAAGCAGTAAAAAAGTATGTAGTGAATAATTCCATGAAATTCTATGGAACCAAAAAAAAACCTAATAGAAAATGATAAATGGTTCCAGCATTACCTGGACAGGGTCTGGATCTTTGAATGCTGAAGAATAGGACATTTTTATGGGTGGTGATGGTACTAGTGACTCCTTGAACACAGATACTTGCCCAGACCTGCCATATGGTGCACTCAAAATATGTACTTCTACTACACGTAAATTACAACTCAAGTATAGCTGTGATTTTTAAAAGAGATAAAACTCTATACTTACCTATTTCTATACGTGTATATTAAGTGCCCAGATAGATACACTCAAAATTATAAAACTATAGTGTTTCAGAGATTATTTAAAATTTAACAATGGGGAGCCAGAGTGATAGTACAGTGGGTAGGGTGTTTGCCTTGCACACGGCTGACCTGGGTTTAATCCCTAGCATCCTAAATGGTCCCCTGAGTACCGCCAGGAGTAAATCCTGAGTGCAGAGCCAGGAGTAACCCCTGAGCATCGCTGGATGTGATCCAAAATGCAAAGATAAAATAAAATTTAACAATGGGAACTATAAACACCAAACAATTAAGACATACCTAAAGTTTTAGGCATAATTTGCAGAAAGAATTCATACAGTCAACCTATGAAATAGTAGCAGTAGCCCAGAAAAAGAATAAGTATCAGTAAGTGGTGGGATTATTGATGTTCTTTTTTTATTTCTCTTTTTTGTCTGTATTTTCTAACTTTTTACCCATATTTCCAATCAGGTACTTTAAAGCAAGGGAAAATCTATTTTTAATTATTTTTAAAAAATGGCACCCAGTTGTTATCACATTTCATGCTGTTATAAAATTCTAATGGCCCTCAAAACCCTAGTGGAACTTTTTAAATAATGGACATGAGAAATTATTAAGACAGCATTGTAAAAGAAGTTAAAAATGGATAATATCATAAAAAATATTTTTCATCCACTCAAAGAAAATAGTGAGATATATTTTAAACTATTTTACTATTTAATATTGATAAATCCCTTTGTTCCCTATTCCAACTAGATCTCAATATAATTCGTTATGTTTAAGAAACTTATCTTTCCTCAATTGTCCAGACCTGGAAATACTATAATGGCTCAAAATTAAATATTTACTATATGCCAGTGGGCATCTTGACCTGCATCAGACTTCAGATTATGGTTGAGCAATCCAGGGAATCAAATGACAATTATCAACCCAAGATAAATTGTTATATCTAAATTATAGCCTATAACAAAAATTGTCTCAATCTCCTTTTACATAATGCTCTGTCTCCACATCACAGCAACAAAGCTTTGCTCCAGTCAACTTCTTCAGAGGTAAACACGATAAAAACAATTGCTGAGAAGCTATGTCCAGCAAATAATAACCTGGGAGTCTCCTTTAACATATCTCTATTAACCTAAGAACCTTATTAGTCAAGAGGCAAGGACCAGTTCTGTGACATGACTCCTTTCAGGAACTCTGAAAACCAGGGCTTCAATGATGCTTCTGCACAATCTTTCAAATTGCTTTACAATGCAGCTCAAACATGTGAGTTTTAAAAGCACCTCCACCCACTGTGAGTTCACAGTTGTCTTTAATGATTTGCAAATCTCAATGTTTTTAACAGCAGATTTTTGTACTATGGCTGAAGGTGGTAACACCCACACCTAAACAGTTTCTGCTAAAATCACTCTGGGCTATCATTATGTGCAGGGCAAAGGAGAGGCAGGGATGGCATCTTCTGCCTTTTCTACCATTAACTCATCCCGCCTTCATTTGGACATAACATGTTCTTTTCTGGAGTATCGTAACAGCTCTCAGAGCCTTTTTGGCTCAGGTGAGCTCGCTTATCAGCAGCGGCTGACCACTCCACTCCATTACCTGGAAGGAAACACGATGGCAGCCTGAAACCACTGGAGCCTTTGAAGAATATGTTGCCCAAATGTATTAAAAGGAAAAGCACACAGAAGTTTCATGAGGTAGCCAATGTGACATTTCCACAAGATATTCAATTATAAATCATGTCACCAAGTACAGCTTCCAAATGAGGACTAGAAACATCTCTTGTCACTTGTCACTTGTCTTCCTGTTGTTCATTGATTTGCTTGAGTGGATGCCAGTAACGTCTCCATTCATTGGGAATGAGGTCTATTACTGTTACTGTTTTAGGCATATCGAATACACCACGGGTAGCTTGCCAGGCTCTGCTGCGGCTCTGGGTTCACCCCAGGGGGCCCAGTCTTTTTCTATGTCAGACCATCAACCATCCAGGGCCCATGGAGCAGAGCCCCACCTGCCTATAAAGCCAGGTACTGCAGCCACACCTACAACACCTCCAGGGGCAGAAGAAACATCTCTTAGTTAATATAAAATGTATAATGATGTAACAACTTTTATTCTCTAATTCAAATTCTTTGTCTTTTTTTGTTTGGTTGTGGTTTTTCTGCATGTTTGTTTGTTTATTTGGGCACCACACCCAGTGGTGTCAGGGCTTACTCCTGGCTCTGTGCCTAGGAATTACTCCTAGTGGAGTTCAAGAGACCACTTGTTGTGCCAGGTATGGAATCCAGGTCAGCTGTATGCAAGGCAAGGGCCCTAACTACTATACTAATGCTTCTGATCTAAAACTTTAGGTATGTCTTAATATGTTTTAATAATATTTTAATGATAATGGCATAAATTTACTGAGAATTTCCCATGTGCTTTTACATTGCTCTATGTTTACATACATTAACTTATTGAATATCACCAACAGTTCATTCTTCCAAGTCAAGATTAAAATCACACATCTGTCTCCAGACGTCATATTGGAATAAGTCAAGAATCACAGACATTGGGGCCGGAGTGATAGCTCAGCGGGTAGGGCGTTTGCCTTGCAAGCGGTCAGCCCATGCCGGCCCAGGTTATCCCCGGCATCCCATATGGTCTCCCAAGCACTGCCAGGAGTAATTCCTGAGTACAGAGCCAGGAGAAACCCCTGAGCATTGCCGGGTGTGACCCAAAAAGCAAAAAAAAAAAAAAATCACAGACATTTACTACAAAAGTGAACCTTTAATACAACCATCCAAGGACTCAGAAGTAAAAGCTGGCAAAGGCTATACTTCAAAATACACCCACCCCCCCCCGTTGGAAAATCTCCAGTACTGCAAATGTCATAACCACCTTACCTTAAGCATATAAACAGAATAGAGTTGGCTGTGTGGAGCTACATGATTTTCAAACATGAAAAAGACCCTATCTTTAGGTTTAATCTGCTCTCAGACAAACTCTCTAGGACACATACACATCCCCCATGCCGTGCAGAGAACTAGAGCTCACCATCCACTATGGGCCACCAACTACACTGGAGGTGAGTTCCAGCTATAGCGCTCCCATTGGGACCACTGGGAAGAAACATAGAAGCCAACATTGTTCAAGTCACTTTCTCTAGCCCTGCACCACTTTTCACTTCCCATGTCAGTACATGCAGTTCCTTTATTAAAGCTCTGCCCCTAGGATGGCAGACCCTACTTTACCAGTAGACAAGTAGAATCATAAGGATCGCTATAGAGAAAGCCTTGTCCAATGACTAATGACATGGGGCATATACTTACTCCAGCCCCTCATCACTGCTGGGCACAATTCTGGGATACAATCATATTGTCTTTAGAGGCACCTGCAAGATACAAAGTCTCCCATGCCAGAACTCGACCGGGTACTATACCCAAGCTTGGTTTCCCTGTCACTTCACTTCCTTCTTCCCCACTCTTCCTGCATTTTCTGGAATGACTTCAGAATAAACCACTTTCATGGTCATCATTGCCATGTGTTTGCTGTGGGAAGTGAGCACCAGTACATGCAGAAAATCACTCTAAAATTCCACCTCTCTAGATAATCTGAACATATATCTGAGGGCCACTAAGCCTGCCTCCCAACTCTGGGAAACTGTTCCAAAGCATGAAAAGAACAATCCACTTACATTGTCATTGGTTACTCCTGAGCCATATACTTCACAACATTTCAAAAAAATTATTGAATTCAATTACTGGGAGATGGATGCTCAGAGTGTCCTCACATATTATGATTGAATGAGTCCTCTTCAAAAGCAAACTAAACTTCCTCTCATTTCATTGTGGCTTTGGCGGAAAACCCAAGAAAACATTCCCTGTCTCAGAGTGCTAGTCTGTAGCCTTGAAGTCATACAGGCTTCCTCATCTCTCAGTTCCTCTGAACCAAACCCTTATGTTAGACAATTCTTACAGTAGTTTTAACCTTTAACTACATATGCTCCCAAAACAAAGATCAAAATCTCTACAGAGCTTCTTTTTAAAACTATTTTATGATAAAGTATTTATTATTATGTCTCCTTGGAATCAATTTTCATGTCCCAGACCTTAAAAGAATTCCATATAGAATCAGCCTCATAATGTTTTGTAAATACTTGAGTTTGTTCTTTATAAAAAAATCTCAGGTGATGCCTTGTTGATGAGAAAAATAAATAAAGGAGAGTCTTATTAATAAGGATGTACTGTATTTCAAAAATATGCTTTGAATATAAAAACTTCAAGTGTCTTTAGTAGAGAAATTAAGATCCAAAGCTTCATGGATATGAATGTCCAGATGTGGCCGTATATTTCAGTTCACTCAGTGTGGTAGTAACGTAACAAAAGATTTCTTCCTGAAATGGGTCAGCCTACTTAAACAGAAATACTTACAACTGTTAATACCACGCAGGCCACGGAGAGCACCATCATTCTTATATGACTATAATACTTCCACATCTTTTTTTCATCTTGGAAACACAGCACTGATTTTCCCAACTGTATCTGTGATCTATGGGAACTGGAAAAGATTCCTCCATGGTGTTCCGAGTGTAACAGCTCTTCAACTGGACCCAGACAGAGGCTTCCAGTTAGGACTTCACCTTAGATGACCTGTTGAGAGGAAATCCACCCCCGGCAAATTGGGAGGGGTTTGGCTTGAGTGGTGTAAAATTACCCGTGAGGATTCTGTCCTTGTTTCTGTAAGAGAGGGGGTGTGAAGTTAACTTGCTTAACATCTTTTATTTTCTAAGTTTGACGTTCTCTAAGTTCTTAGGGTGAGTTAGCCACTGAAAACTGCTTTGATTAAAGCTCCAATCTTAGACAAGGTGGTTGTTTAAATCTAATTAGATGTTCATCAATAACACATGGAATTAGGGGACGACAATTAAATGTGCCCTCCTAATGCTGATCTAAACAGGGACTAAAAATCTCATTATAATCCAAGCTCTATGGCCCTACAGCTTCAGACTTGTAATCATCTTCCTGATTTATAAAAAACTTGTTTAGTTTTAAAGATCAGTCAGAAGAATTTCTCTGAAATTCTTGACTCAATTATAATGACTAATTCATCATTTATCAACTTTTATATCCCAAAGTTTCAGGGAAAACCAATATTTACCATCAAAGCTGAACATTTACAAAATACAAATTGTTTTGTAAATTTTCCTAACAAACAGCAGCTATTATTAGGAATAATTAAAATATTAAAAAATAAACTGGGAGAGGTTGGCACATAATACCAGGGGTAGGGCACAGACCAGGCTTGCACCCGACCTGGGATAGAGGCCTGGGACCCCACGGTCCCAAGTATCATGAGGGATATTCCTGGAGCACTGAGCACCCTGGCATCCCCGCCACTGCGGGCCTCAGCAGCATCGCATCTTCCTGCTCTTTTGCTGAACTGAGGCCTGAGAGTTCCAGGGAAGGAGGGAGAATGGGGCACAGGCAGGACCTCCAGAGCACCACCACTTGGGAGATTAAAAACAAATTAAGACCTAGGAAAGGTAAATAAAATAGTACATTTAGCTAAGGAAATTCTACCCTAAAATCTACATTGCATCTTCTATAATATATGCGCCCAATAGGGACCCACAAGAGAGTTGGAAGTGCTAGAGCATATGGTTTGCATGCCAGAGACCCCCAACTTAATTCCCAGCACATTATGGGCCCCTGAGCATCACTAAGAGCCATCCTGGAGCAACACTGAGTGTGGCCCCACAACAAAATAATAGATATAAAAAATAAGCAGAAATATGTTCCATTTTCCTGCTGAGATACTTCAAATTTACTCAAATTACCTATTGTATATTTAAGGATCTTATGGAAAATATCTTTGGAATTCCTTCTTGAAGATAAAAAATTAATGGAGCAGAGAGATAGTACAGTGGGCAGGGCACTTGCCTTGCCTGCAGTCTACCCAGGCTTGATCGCCAGCACCCCATATAGTCCCTCAAGCACCACCACAAGTAATCCTGAGTCCAGAGGCAGGTATAACCTCTGACCACACCTCATCATCAGGTGTGGCCCCAAAACAAACAAAAACAAACAAAAAGTTTTTGATTTGACAACTAGGAATGATATGCTGGAGGTGACTGAACTCTACCTTTTGTGAGGGAGGGGGAATCTGGTACTGCAGAATGCTTGGACCTGGCTGGAGTGGGGATTTCAGGGAAAGTGGTGAATATATACATCAAGTGTTTGGAAAAAAAGTGAAAGAAGGTTTAGAAAAGGATAGAATAATATAAAAATACTAATTTATAAAGAGCAAGTTTGGGAAGAACATCTATAGTGATTATTCTAAATTATTCCATTTGGAGAGAACCTATAGAGGATTGCTTAATCAATCCAGCTTCTCTTAGCAAAATTGATTTCATTATTATAGAAAACCATTCTCCATAAATAGGACCAAAGCTTTAGCCCTGAGCCAGTGAGCAGAGAGTTCCTTCCAGCACTTTGGCAACTTGGCCACCTCCTGACTATGGTGAGATGCAGGAACCCCGCCCCATCTCCAGTCTCTGCCCCACACCCCTCCCATCCCTCCCTGATGGCTTTGCCTTAAATAACCTGAATTTTTCTATATGACGAAATTCAAGCTTAATGTTTCTGGCTTAGTCTAGCTGAGTATTGGGAATAAGCTTCCTCTATATTATTTTTAATGTATTTATAGACCATTATAATGACTCCCTTCAGCCTTCTTTCTTCTAGTTTTAAACCATCTCAGCACATTCTTGCCTTTGCATTTTTCTCTTCAGTTCTCTGTCTCTCCTCTCTCTCCCTCTCTTTCTCTGTCCCCTCACACCCCCACCCCAAACTCACTTCTCTGTCCTCCTTCAAGTATTCCCAACTAAATGGAACTACCAGTGAAGCCCTAACGAGGTCAAAGTGGCTACAAGTAATAAAATGAGAAGAAAATGATGCTAAAGGGACCATCACCAAGGATAGAGCATTTGCCTTAAACATGGCTGACCCAGGTTCAATCCTGGCAACCTGTACTGGGCTCACCCAAACCCTGCCAGGAGTGATCTCTGAGCTCAGAGCCAGGAGTAAGCTCTGAGCACTGCTGGATGTGGCCTCAAAACCAAGAATTATAAGGAGGGGGCAGACCAGGATTTTAGAGCAAACTCTGAAGGAGACCCTGTACATTGGAACCTGTACAGGCAGAAGAACCTGTACATTGGGACCTCCAAAGGATGGAATACACTCATCCATGTGGCTCTTAAGCACTTCAGATATGACAACTGCAGCTGAGAAGCTGAATTTTTCATTGCTTCATTATAATTCACTCATTTAAGTGTCACGAGGGAGTAGATATGATGGGAGTGTGCTGGTAAATGGACTATTGGGAAAGGTGGGCCAACAGAGGGGGTGCCCTAGGTTAGTCCAGACAGTGTCTACTCAACTGTGAGGGAATCCATAAAGTCAAAAGAGAATAGGCCAAACCCCAGTATCAAGGCAAGGAAGTTAATGAGATCCAGAAGGAATGAAGGCTTCAGCAAAACCAACTTGTAACTAAGCTAGATCCCTGATCTCCAAAACGGAGCAGCTGAATTTGAGGAGTGAAACAACTCACCAAGGGGTTAAAGGGGAAGAAGAGATGAGAGATTGAATTTATACTTTCTTTAATCTTTTTTTTTGCTTTCTTTAATCTTTAAGAATTAAAAGTCACCCCCCTGAATAATTGTGATGTAAAGTAACAATTGCATTTGTATGGAATTTAGAAGTTTAAATATATTGGAGTTTTAAAAGAAAGTATTCTAAAATTGAAAGTTTTTCAACTATTATTAGTGATCTGGAGAGTGGTCCAAGAGGCCAGTGTGTTCTACAGGTAAGGGGTGTGTCAGCAAAAGCATGCAGGTCCCTGAATCCAACGAGGCTGCTATTCTAGCCTGAAAGAAACCTATAGTGTTTCTACTCTAATATTCATTAAATGGGAGCTACCCCCAGCCAGGACCCAGTCTGTGAATATGAATTTCTGAAAATGCCACTTGGGAATCAGTCTGTTTAATAAATCTCACTCACAATTCAGAATAAGATGCAGCTTGGCCATCACATTAAGATAGATTCATATAATTAGCTATAATTTTAGCAGTATTTTATTCTACCAAGGCAGGGGCATCTAAATGTGGAAAGGGGGACTCCTCTGATTTATAAGAAGAGTAGATTTTTACGGGCAGATGAATTTACTTCCAGTTACTTTAAATAGCTGTTTGCTGTGAATGAATCAGACAGGACAGATGCATTCAGACCATCTCACAGCAGACCCCCGAAGTGCACGTGTGGGTGAAATATCACACTTGACTCTTGCCCCAGAAAGTAAGCTGCTGCAGGAAAGAACCAGCTCATCTGCCACCCAAACCAAGATTCAAGACTCAACCCCTACTGTTTGGGCCGGTCGGCTCTCTCACCCTGAACTGAGCAAACTATGAAAATAAAGCAGGGGCCGGAGCGATAGCCCAGCAGGTAGGGCGTTTGCCTTGCGCGGCTGGCCTGGGCGGCCCAGGTTCAATCCCGGCATCTCATATGGTCCCCCGAGCACCGCCAGGAATAATTCCTGAGTGCAGAGCCAGGAGTAACCCCTGAGCGTCGCCGGGTGTGACCCAAAAAAAGCAAAAAAAGAAAGAAAAAAGAAAAAGAAAATAAAGCAAAGCCCCAAATGCCCAACCTATTTATTCGCATCATCACCTCCTACAGGAATAAACACTCATGAAGACATCACACAGCAGGAACTGAAGCCAGTTACTAGAAAAGAGATGGGGCAGAGAGCAACTTAAAGCACAGGAGAAAATTATACACGAACTGCTCATGATTATAAGCAAGATCCTTAGCAAAATTCCTTGCATTTGACATGGAATGTGACTGAGTCTTCAGCCCAAAGATGGCTGACTGTGAACCTTGTTTGCAAACCTCCTTATGGCACCACTGCTTCCAAACCAAGAGAAGAAAGTTGAGGTCACATCCCATGGCATTTCCATTGCTCCCGTTAGGGCCACCAGTGAACAAATATTCACAGATCTCTATTTGAGTACTGAGGTAGGATCTCACATTAGTTGAGACCCCAACCTACTCAGACCTGAACCCAGTGAGCGACCTGGGAGGGGAGGAGCCGGGAGCATTGTTTGATCGAGCACTTACTTTACCCCAGTGCAAGCTGCGATGATTCTAGGACTCAATAATTCTGGACAAAGGAGGCACAACAGAACTAGCAGAACATATGACCAATTCTTACCTCTGCATTTGTTCTTTGCGTTTCTGAGCAAGGTATTTCTTCTTTAAATTCAGCAGTTCATTGCTAAGTTTTTCAATTTCATACTTATATTCTTGGCCCTGGGACTCATACATATTCAATTCTGAAGACAAAACCTAATATGACAAAGAAAGCAGCATTAACAAAAGATAAATTTCGAGAATAACTAGCCTTTGTTTTAAAAAATATTTTTAATTTTTCCAGTTCCCTCAGTAAGGTGTAAAACCACGGTCAGGCCTGAATAATTCACCTGCATGCTTCTTCTGGTTCAAAGTCTGCATCTGCGTATAAACCCCTGACAAGGTTTGAAGATTCCTAAGATCCAGTGACAAATGTAAATGAAACCACATTCCCCGCTTCAAAGGAAAACCATCAGGCAACATTCAAACAGAATCAAAGTGGATGGGAGTATTTCAAGGTACATGGTGACTAGGGACAGAAAAATTCCCAGACATACAATAAAAAAGTATTCTAAAGCCTTTTCTATTTAAGCATTCAAGTCAGACATCACTGGGGAATATGAATCATCCAAAAGAAAATCCTGAAATCACCCTACCCCCACTGCCATGAACTAGCTTTGAGTTTCTTAGGTTGCTTTTCTGCTAAATGCCTCTTGCCTCCTTATTCTGGGGTTGGGACTGATTCATGGGTTTTCTCTTTCTCTGGGCTCTGGGACACTTATTGCTATAAAGCAGAGACCTATGGCTTAGCTGATAAGAGGCAGAGGGGATCAAGTGCACAGGCAGGGCTGTAATAGGCCAGATTATCTGTCCTTATATTATTTTGTCCAGTAGATGCTACTGGGATAAGCCTGGGCAGGAAGAGTGAGAACCTATTCATTTGAACAGACCATACAAAGCATTCCCAAGTGAGGGGAAGCCCCACCAAAAAAAGGCTACTGTCATAGACTCCATTTGTCTTTCGCTTGTTTGTGATTACAAAATGTGCAAAAAAAAAAGAGGGGGGATGCTTCTTTGCCTTTTGAGCATCTTCCAGTTCCCGAACATTTTTCTCTTCATTGCTATGACAATGATTCTGACTATTATCTTGGAGCTAAAGAATATAATTTATTTGTTTGGGGGCCACACCCGAGTGATGGGGTGCTCAAGGATGGCTCAGGGATTACTCTTGGTCATGTCTGGTGCTGACCATGTATACTGACCATGTGTGGTACTGGGATTGAAATGGGTAGGCTGGCAGCACCTTTACATCTGTATTATATCTCTAGCCCATGAATATCACTGCTATCTTAGAAGAAAATCTGTTTTAGGAGCTAAACTCCTAGGAACAATGACCCTGTTTCCAATGAATATGGAATTTCCTAAAAAAGAGTCCACAGTCATGAGGACAGAGTAGCAGACTGGCTCCCTCACACACACCCTGGAGCCTCTGCCACATAACATCACAATTCATTCAGGGCAAAAATGTGGATTTTCCAAGCTTGAGGGTTAAAGTGACAAGTGTCCTGTGAGTCACTGAATGCACGTGAGTAGTCTCTCTGCAGAATCTGAACACAGATACTTGCTTTTCTGGTCTATACCCACCCCTGAGGAGAAGATAATAGCATAATGGGTTTGCATTTAATTTGAAATATCCCATTTCAAACTAAATGGAATTGTTCAAAGGGATGGAAATTCTCAAAAAGCTTGTGCTTCGTGCAAAACTCAATTTATGTCCCAGGATGTTACTCCTGTGAAATGTAGAGAGTAGAGAGCTGACAAGGAATGTTCTAATTAGACTTCGGTTGCGTCTTCCCTGTCTAAAGCGAAAGGACATGATCTACAGCATCCTACTTGTGAGAGGAGCAGTGCTGTTCTGGCATTATGGTGGTCATTTCACGCAGGCAGCAGGAAGCAATGACCATCACCCTCCTGCACAGGTAAGTGGCAGAATTTTGTTGGCGTTTGCTAAAAGTGTGCGTGTGTGTGTGTGTGTATGTGTGTGTGTGTAAGAGAGAGAGGGAGAGAGAGAGAATTCCTTGACTTGCCAAGAATATCTCTGTACTCACTTAGGAGGCAAAGCTCTGAACATAGTGGAAGGTAGTTCTTGAGAAAACTTTTCAAAGGCACAGGTAAAACATTTTATCTCCCCAGCTGAGGTTCTTATAAAACCTAGAAGGGAATTTTATGTTGAAAGAATTCATGCACAATTTTACTTCCGTTTCATGGTGACTTAATTGATAGCTGAGTTAGAGCCATGGGGCTAAGGGGGGCCTGGACTTTGTGTGCATTTATTACCAATAGAACAGAGCAGCAAGAGCCCACTTTGGTTCCATCATCTGCTTTTGTGGATAATGGCAGTTCAGATATTTCATTCTGTTCTTTACAATTCAAACCCTTGAGTTCATCTCGAGATCTGGGCAAACCCTAATTTCCATTCTATTGCAATCATCTCCCCAGTTCCTTTCTCACTTGTGCTGTGAACCAGGAGTGGGGGAGGGCAGGCCTAATAGTCTAAGGGGCAAAAGGGGTACCTCAGGGCTTGACCTGCTCCTTCTGGGACCAGAACTTTCAAAACACTGACCTCTCTGGAGTGTGGCTTTTGGGAGACAGGCTCATTGGCAGGGGGGCTGGTTCAGGTGTGCCCAAGCCCCTCAGACTCTGGCTCTCCTTTGAACTGGACAGATGTTTAAGAGTTGTTGGGGACAGGAATGATAGTCCAGTGGGTAGGGTGCTTGCATTGCACATGGCCCGCCCAGATTCGATCCCCGTCATCCCATATGGTCCCCAAGCACCACCAGGAGTAATACCTCAGTGCAGAGCCAGGAGTAACCCCTGAGCATCACCAGGTGTGACCAAAAAGAAAAAAAGAAGAAGAAAATGTTAGTTGTGGTATGTGGAGCAGGAGTGGGAGGTCATGAGAACAGAAATCTGACCTTACGTCATACATATGCAGTAGATAGAACTACTCTGTAAAGTCACGGCCACTCACTTTCAGCTGCTTGGTCTTCTCCCGCAGCGTGTGCCGGTAGATCTGCAGCTGTTCCGCAGCCTCGGGGCCAGGATGCCGGGCGATGATGTGCTTTAGCTCCACATACAGTTTCTCCTTTTCCTGGGAAAGAGCATATCCACAGGTGGAGATAAATGACCGGTGGAGACCAAGAAAGAGTCCTGCACAGCAGGCAGGCTCTGTGGACACACCAAGCCTGCACAGCTCCACACCCATTATCACACCTCAAGAGTGATCTACACTTCAGAGAAGTCTCAAGGCCCCAAGTATGTGCCTGACATTTGAATACAAAGAAATAAGGGTGGGGAAGTCCTCCTCAGTCTAAACTTAGATATGAGTCACAGGTCAGCACTGGCAGAAAAGTGTGTGTGACCAGTAGAAGCGGGGGTTAGAAGAATTGGTAGTATTGGGGTGGGGGCAGATGCATGGGAGAGGAGATGTTAATATTATCAAAATGCCACTTGAATTGTCCCTTTGTTCAGGTTCAATATCCAGCACCACGTGCATGGCAAGACAGAGCACCACTGGGGAGCCAAAGGCAAGAAGCAAACAAATAAGCACAAAGAATCAGCAGGAGCCTCCCTAGCCAGGCAGGAAAGAGCTTTCGCTCAGTGACAGGACGTGGGAGAAGCAAGTGTGCATCAGGAGTGCCTGGCAGCAAGGAGGAGGAGAACAAAGGGTAAAAACTGGGCCCACAGGAGGGGGCCACCTGGTGGGTCATACAACATGTGGTTTGGGGCACACTGGAGCAGACAATGGGGAGTCAAAAATGATCCGCACCTGAGTTTATCCTCAGAGGGAAAATTTGGATGGGAAAGCAAGGAACAGAATAAGGAGAGAGCTCAAGGTACCCCGATAAAGGGAAAACAAAGAGAGTTGCATCTAAAGTGAGTAGGAGGGAAAGCAGGTATAAGGGTTCGATCCCCAGCATCCCATATGGTCCCCCGAGCACTGCCAGGAGTAATTCCTGAGTGCAGAGCCAGGAGTAACCCCTGAGCATTGCCAGGTGTGACCCAAAAATAAAAAAAAAAAATGATACTAGAGTAAAATCCCTGGAGCTTAGCCAATGATCAAGTGAGCAAGGAAAGAGAGCAGAAGGGAAGGAAGAAAGGGAAGGAGGGAGGGAAGAGGGAATCTGAGGAAGGGAAGGAGGGAAAGGAATGGAAGGGGGTTCCAAGGCGACTCTGGAGCCCCCCCACGGCGGATGCTTCCATGCAGGCAGGTCGGTGAGAAGATATCAAACAGGAATCGTCACTTCATTCCTGTCTCATCAGTGGGGTCAGGCCCTGTGTGATCAGGAGGAATAGCTGAAAAGATCAGGACTGAGAACTGAAGAGGAAGTTGAAGCTAAAAGTAGGTCAAGGGTCATGTCAGCCCTACAGCGAATCCTTCCAGGAGGGAAGCTCCCATGCTGGACCAGGACCATGGAGACAACCAACTTCTTGGGAGACCCAGTACATAGGGGACAGAGGGGAAGACATAAAGAAAAATCAAAGGATAACAAGAGAATAGTACTTCAATGTGCTCCTAACCAACAAGGACAGATGCTTAAGAGTGTTTGTTGTGGTATGTGGGGTGGGAGGCTACGAGGAGCAGAAATACGACCTTATATAACATATATAATTCATATATAAATATAATATCTCGTTGGTAAAGAAGGAAACAGCACCAGGCCCAGACAAAGTCAGATCCGAACACCTGAAAAATCTTCCATTGGTACTCATCAATACACTAGCTGGGCTCTTCACACGCTACCTGTCCGAATGCAAGGTGCCCTCCCAATGGAAAACCAGCAGGACAGTTCTACTGTTCAAGAAGGGAGACATTCATGACATCGGCAACTATCGCCCCATCTGCCTGTTGTCTGTCATCTACAAGCTGTTTACACGAGTCATCCTGAACAGGATTAGCAGAACACTAGATGAAGGACAACCATGCGAGCAAGCAGGCTTCCGAAAAGGATTCAGCACAATCGACCATATCCACACAGTAACCAAGCTCATCGAGGTTTGTAGGGAGTACAAGATGCCGCTCTGTCTCACGTTCATTGAGTTACAGAAAGCCTTTGATTCTGTGGAGACTGAAGCAGTCATCGAAGCCCTAGCCAAACAGGGTGTTCAAACCCAATACATCAAGATTCTTCGTGAGCTGTATTACAGATTCACCACCAGGATCTCACAATTCTACAAAGAAGTGATCATTGATGTCAAAAAGAGGGGTTCGACAGGGTGATACCATTTCACCAAAACTCTTCAGCGCCACCCTCGAGAACATCATGCAACAATTAGAATGGGAAGGAATGGGAGTGAAGATAGATGGTCGGCAACTACACCACCTCCGCTTCGCTGATGACATCGTTCTAATAACACCAAACATTAGCCAAGCCACACAAATGCTGGCTGACTTCGACCGAGAATGTGGAAAGATAGGTCTACAGCTGAATCTAAAGAAAACCATGTTTATGAAGAATGAACTAGTTCCAGAGGCCCCATTCACTCTCAATGGAACAAACATCTCTGAATGCAGCAGTTATGTGTACCTAGGTCGAGAAATCAACATGATGAACGACCTAAAACCTGAGCTGCACAGGAGGAAGAGAGCGGCATGGAATGCCTTCAAAGGCATCAAAGAAATAGCTAAAAGGACAAAGAACCTCCGGCTCCGGGCACATCTCTTTGACTCCACCATTCTCCCTGCATTAACATATACCTCAGAGACCTGGGCCCTACGAAAGCAGGATGAGAATGCTATTCGGGTCTCCCAGAGAGGAATCGAAAGAGCTATGCTTGGAATATCACACCTCACTCAAGTGAGAGAAGGAATCTGGAGTTCTGACCTCCGTCGCTATTCCAGAATCAGGGACGCTGTCTCGTTTGCCAAGGCATCGAAAATCAGATGGACTGGACATGTAATGCGATTTGGAGACAACCGCTGGACTAGAGCCATTACCGACTGGATCCCACGGGATGTCAAAAGATCACGTGGGTGGCTGCCCACCTACAAGATGGTCAGACTTCCTTGTAAAGACTCTGAAGGAACGTTTTGAGGCTCTTCATATTCCTGAATCAACCAGATGCCATTGGGCTACATTGGCACGTGATAGGGTCCAATGGAAATGTTACTGGCACCTGCTCGAGCAAATCGATGAATAACGGGATTCAAGTGATTCAAGTGATATAAATATAGTATAGGCAGAAACACTTGAGGAGCAAAGATTAGAGTTGAAGAACAAATCCAAGGAAGAAGATAAAGAGAGTCCATCCTTTAAGAAATAAGACTCAACAAGAAAAGAGATTTGGAAAGTGGTTTGAGGAGAGGCAGAAGCCAGGAAATCTAGGGTCTGCATCTGCGTAGCACTAAAAGAAAATGTTTCCCAGGGACCCCAAAAATCACTACTCACGTCTTAATATTGATCAGCAATAAAGAATTCCCATGTATTCTTTGAAGTTTCATTGCTTGTATCATGTCTTCAGATTCTTGAACGAAAGATACTATATACGAGCAACTATTTATTTCTAAGATTTCTCAATCACAGATCCCATTTCCCTACACTGCAATAGCCTAAACAAACACTGATAAAGACCAATGTGTCTACTCTGTGCTTATCTATTTCCTTAACTTTCTTAAAGAGGAAAATACAGGTCAAACTTCTCATTGAGTAAACTGTAGTGAAATAAAAACCAATTTTACATAGAGGTAAGTATTTTAAGCATTGACATAAAATAATCTGTGTCCTTTTTAATTTTTATTGCTGCTGTTATTACCCCATAGGAAAAAACTATGTAAAGGAAAATTTACTGTCATTATTTGCTTTACTTTTGGGGCTTTGGGGGGGTGGAAGCCACACAGCTGGTGCTCAGGGCCTACTCTTGGCAGTGCTCAGGGAAACCAGCACCGGGACCAAAACAGAGCCAGACGAGTGCAAGGCAAACACCTTAACCCTTGTACCATTTCTCCAGCCCTTCCCTTTCCAATCTTTCTCTGACCAAAATAATAGAAACTTGACTACAAATGACACAACTCAATTTTCAAAAGTATGCAACTTAAAAATCAGTTAGATGAAATAAGTTTCCAGAGAAACACCCAGTAAAATAGTACTCTCTGTTAAAGAAATTATTTCAGAAATGATAAGAAAATCCAAAAACCTGTGTGAAAGAAGAAAGCTTGAACAAATAGAATTACAAAGTGGTGATTTTCCTGGACTGTACAACACCTTCTGCCACCCCTTACAATATAATCTTCCTGGTAAATGGATATAGCAGGCAATAAGGAAGATACCAGGAGGCGAGTTTATTTTCTATAGCCTCTTAACGCCTGCTCTGTTGGAAAAACAGCACTTCTGACAAGGCTTCAAAATTCCATTTGGAGAGGATAATAGATAGGAGGTACAGGCTGGGAGACTGTTTTGCCTATTCCTTTCAGCTCGGCTTTCTCTATCCTGAACTAGTAGGCTTGAGAAGAACCCCACAATGATGAGAAGAAAGCAATCTGATATGGGATCTAATAATATCTGAAACTGAAAAGGCCATCTTGCTCCAAGAACTGCCAGTGTTTCACAGATGTAATTCTTTTCAATGGTTCCCAGTGGAGAGAGAGGCAAGAGCTCCAGAGGAAAGAAACGGGAGGAAACTAATAGCATTGGTTGTCCACAGGTGAAAATTCCAAGGTCAGCAGGAATGAACAAATGAACACTATAGTCCAAGTCCCTTAAGTCAAAACTAAACCTAGTCCTGAAGGACATTTCCCATGGAACACGACGTCGGTGGGGCTGAAAGGCATGTTAGAACCTAGAACAAATCTGAAGGGAGCTGCACCATTCATACATACTAAGTCATAATATCCATGAAAAAATGGAGCCAGAAGAAATCAAGTTCAAAGCCAAGTTAAGGGTGGGGCAGGTGGTCAGAGCAGGAGTCAATATCGCCTCTCGGAACTATGGCCTAGGATGACCCCTGTCCATTTCACTCACATTGCATAATATCTTCATGATCAGAGTAAGTGAAGATGTAGCTATTTTGTTTTCTACCACTTACAACTCTTGTTTTGTTTTCATAGGGAGTAAAGGGAATTGAAACGGACCTATTCTAAAAGCTAAGGAAGCAACCAAATCATGTGGAGAAAAGTGAAGACATTTGAATGAATTGCCATTAAAACTATCAGGGCATTCAAGTTCAGAAAGTCCTGAGAGTTAAGTACCTAGAAGCAAGGAACAACCATTGAAATTTCAGGGGCTGAGGTTGTGGAAGTTTAAAGAACAAAGGGGAATGGGGGCTTGAACCCTTACAGTATGTGTGCATTTTTCTCTATTTGGACAATAGGAAACCAAACTAATAAAGCAACATGAAGGCTGGTCATCATTAACATTCTAGCCCTGTGTATCATGCAGATTTTTATTTTGGAAGAAACGTGCAAGTAATTTAAATAAATATGGAGTGCTTGATGGATTGACGGTCTTAAGTACGATTGTTTTTCAATTTATTTCTCTCCTAACCCTCTATAAGGGCCAACCAAGCTCTTCAAACATTGTGCAATGGTGTGTATAATAACCCCATTTAGAGACAAAGCGTGCAATTCTATTATAAAGAGAATCTATCTTATGCAACAGAGACTCATTAGCTGTCCGATGTATATTGTCTCCATAAGCCAACAGTGGCAGAACCAGCTGCCTGGTAATACATATCCTGTCCTTCTTCATTAACTGTTTCCATTTCCTTTTAAACCAAGTCAATTAATTTGTCACTAGGTTAGAAGTACCATATGTCAATGAAACATCATAAGAAAATCATAAACAGTTTATTATTTCCCTACCAACAAAAGATTAAATCTATTGTTTGGCATTTCCTTACTCAGAGTTTTTCATAATGTACCATAAATAATACTTTGTGCTATGCATAACTCTTCAAATCATTTTATGAACAGCTATACTGGGGAGGGATCGTGTTGAGGTAGGCAGTGATGCCATTAACACCAAGAAACTAGCTTTCTCTTTGGCTTAAAAGCTTAAAGCTCTTGGGCGGAGCGATAGCCCAGCGGGTAGGGCGTTTGCCTTGCACGTGGCCGGCCTGTGCCGGCCCGGTTCGATCCCCGGCGTCCCATATGGTCCCCCGAGCACCGCCAGGAGTAATTCCTGAGGGAAGAGCCAGGAGTAACCCCTGAGCATTGCCGGGTGTGACCCAAAAGCAAAAAAAAAAAAAAAAAAAAAAGCTTAAAGCTCTTAAGTTCTGATAGCATTGGCCATACTATGTTCATCCTTAAAATGGCATTCTTTCCTTAAACTTGCCATTCTCTTTGTTGGACAAACTTTCAGACATGGTTATGGATTCTTTTGCTGCAAGAGTCTCTGCCAAGTGATGCTAACAATAGCATGGTCCATTGTCAATATTGGCTGAGTATAGTAGCAAGGAATTACTTACAGTATTAGCTTCATAAAACGCCCTCATTACATGGTGACAGTCTGTAGCCCCAAACAGGAAAATTCAGATAAATAACCATTCAGACTTCAGGTATTTGGATTTTATCTGACAACAAATTAAAAGTCCACATTCTGAATACTCTAGGCAAATAAGAGTCAGTGATATTCTAGGTACAATTCAGGAAAGAAACTCAATTGTGCACAGAGGTGCTTTCCTCACCAAGCTACCATTTTGTCTCTTTATTTAAATCAGGCCTTGGAGAAATATATACCAGGCTGTAGAATATCCATGGTACAGATACGTGCCCTTCCCCTATCTACATAGAATGCTACAGTTTTATATTTACTATATGTTTGGATCCCCTGACTTTTGTTTTGCATCTTCAGCTGAAAACAGAAGGTAGCTCACATTTAATAGGCACCTCTTCTTCCTCAGTCCGCCTACTCAAGGCAATGACTGACTGAGAGAAATTAATTTATACTACTTTTAATCTGAGTCCTGTGTTTGGCAAATATCAGTGCACTGACTCTGCTCGCCTAGATTCATCAATGTGCATGATTGAGCACTGGAAGTCAGTGCCTCGGCACAGGGACTAACACACTCATGTGAAACAGACAAGCTTCTCTCAGATGCTGACACATGCTTATCTGAACCCACCAGGGTGAAAGTCTCTCATTCAGTTGCTTAGGTACCATGCTCTCTAAAGGAAGGGATACCATCTTGGATTCACTCTTGTTCACCCAATGAGTTCAAGATGAAATTAAAAATTTTAATCCAAAAACTGCCGTTTCTGAGAAAATTTACTTCACAGATTATGTAGAAAATCTCTTATCTAAAATGTCAACAGACACATCTATGTAACTTCAGCATTTAATCTTTGTGAATCCACTCTTTCTTTTCAATTGAATAATGAGTCTTTAAGGTCAGCACCACAGAGGATATTTCTATATATACCAGGTAGCTATTATTCTCTGTTCATCAATAATGTTGTTGCTCGCTATAAGATTGTTGGCCAACTATACCCATTATATTTTAGTAGTATACTTCAATAGAAGGTATATGGTGAAACTTTTAACTTAATGAGACTACTGGGTAACACTTTCCAGTTATCAGAACTTGTATAATTCACACTATCAAGCTGGTTTTGTAAATTATGTAACTTTGAGTTATATGTCTTCATTATGTATATCACTTGATCACTTGACATCCCGTTACTCATCGATTTGCTTGAGTAGGCGCCAGTAACATTTCCATTTGACCCTATCACGTGCCAGTGTAGCCCAATGGCACCTGGTTGCTTCAAGAATATGAAGAGCCTAAAACTGTTCATTCAGGGTCTTGACGAAGAAGTCTGACCATCTTGTAGGTGGGCGGCCATGTGATCTTTTGACATCCCAGGGGATCCAGTCGGTAATGGCTCTACTCCAGCCATCATCTCCAAATCGCATTACATGTCCAGCCCATCTGATTTTCGATGTCTTGGCAAACGAGACAGCGTCTCTGACTCTGGAACAGTGATGAAGGTCGAAGCACTGGATTCCTTCTTTCACTTAAGTGAGGTGTGATTATGTATATAAATTGTATAAAACTCAGGATATCATTTGATATGCAACCTTGATCCCTTAGCTATTTGCTCATAGCATTGGTTCTAATCATGCAAGTGGTTTCAAGCACTACTTTTAATTTATAAAACTTGCAAGCTAATTCACATTAATTGATTCTAAAGACTAGTTGCATGTATATACTGATAAACATGTATGAAATACAAATGTGACTTCCACTGCCATCCTTAATATAATATGTTGGCTTTTCGGGACCAGAGCGATATCCTAGCAGGTAGGGCGTTTGCCTTGCACACGGCCGGCCCTAAGCCAGCCCGGGTTCGATACTCGGCATCCCATATGGTCCCCTGAGCACCGCCAGGAGTAATTGCTGAGTGCAAAGCCAGGAGTAACCCCTGAGCATCGCTGGGTGTGACCCAAAAAAGCAAAAAAAAAAAAAAACTTTTAAAAAATATATAATATGTTGGCTTTTCTTGGGGTATGGGGTTCTCCAAGTGGTACTCAGGAGACCCAGGACTCCCACCCACCAATGCTTGGCCCACTGGGGCTGATGGTTTAATGCAGGTGCCCAAGGATGCGGTTCTGCTTAATCTGTAAACCAGGAGATGTTTGTGAGACTACGTGGCACAGTGGCAGAAAAGGTCTTCCACATGCAAGGCGTGCACCTTTACCTTGTCCTGTGCCTTCCGCCCAACATGTTGACTTGTTCTAAACAAGCTCCTTTGTGGAGGGAATGGGGAGTGGGACCATATCCAATAGTACATGGTCTACTCCTGGCTCTGTAGTTAGGGGTCACTCTTGGAGATACTCATGGATCCATGTGTGGTGCTGGAGCCTTAACCCCATGCTATCTTTCTGGCCCTAAAACAGCCTCTTTAACAAAAACTCTAACTGCATAATAACCCTTTTGTATGACTAAACTATGCAACACATTTTTTGTCTCTGCTCAACTTCAGTCCTCTTGCCATCCTCCTGCCCCTGTCCATAATTCTGGGCAAAAGATTAAAGCCAGATTTTAAAACTTAAGCAGAATTCCCTTCTTTCTAAATAAAGTCACTCTAGGGCACTACCTAATTTCTCTAGAAATGCCTGTTTTGTTAATAAAAATATTATAAACTGTAAACACATTACTTTTCTATCTAGCTTGAGAAGAGGAAAAATAGCTGGTAGCTGGGGGCTTTCTTGTTTATTAGCTTTATAGCGAAAATAACCAAACTGAACCCTGGACCTATCTTGTTTATGATGTCATGATGTGGGAAAGCCCCCTGGAGAGGAAGGTAGATGCTGAATTAGGGAGTAAAACAGAATTATACAGCCAAGTTCCTTATGAGCAGGGAACTACTTGGCTACACAGTGGTTCTTAGCTTTGGGTGCAGATGATTAAACACTTTATGAGGCATAATAAAAAAAAAGTGCATGCTCTCCTTCACCATTCTTAACAATAGGAAAATGCTTCTGGTGTTTTCTGCTACAAGCAATGTACATTTCCTTGAAAGACCTCTTGACAAGCAGGCCAGAGCAATAGTACAACAGGTATGGTGTTTGCCTTGCACGCAGCTGACCTGCATCAATTTCTGACATCTCATGTCGTCCCCTGAACCCTGCTAGGCATAAGCCCTGAGAACCACTGGGGTGTGGCCCAAAATCCAAATGAGTAAAAGAGAAATTAAAAAGAAGGAGTGGTCTTTTGGCAAGATACTTTATTTCCAAATGCAAATGTTTGTGAAATTCTGTACATAATAAAAGTGGTCTAGACTAGCCCAAATTTTATTGGTACCACAGTTTGATGGTTTTACCTAACTCCTTCCCTACCCATATAAAGTATGTGAATTTTTAAATCTTAAATAATAATTGTGCTGACTGTTCTTAAAGTCTGTAATGAAACAGGTCGAGAAAGTCTCAAGCCACTTAGGTTGTCTTCAAGTCTCTTCACTTTATATATATGACTGTGCAGTTTTACATAAGTTAAGACCCACACTTCAAGGATCTTACTAGTCCACTGAGAAATAAACAAATAAGAAACTAAACTAAGTCATAAATGAAAGTAATGCAGGTCCCAGAGAGGTACAGAGTGATGTTCAGAGTAAAACAAGATCAAAGGTAAAGGGGACAGCCACTTACGAGGCCAGAGGAAGGGGGATCGTTCTAATGGGCTTTGATGATAGTAGTGGTAGCAGCACTGATCTTTATATTCATTAGTTAAAGAAAGGCTTCACTATCAAAGGACAAATTTAATCGATAAAGCCTCTAAAAATTGACCTACTCAAAATGGTGACCAATTTTCTATAATACTCAGTAAAGGAGAAAAGTTTGAATGAGATTTTGCCCTTGAAAAATAGATTTATAACTTGGAAAAACAATTTTTATCGTAAAATTTAAATTGTTTTATTGTAACAAGTTTACTAATTGTTAGAAGAAATAGTAAATTAAAAAAATTTTAATCAACACATTGTGGTATAATTTAATGTTCTTCACCTCTCTGGTTTCTGAAAGCCTGTTTTTTTTTAAACTTTTCAGTTATCATACTAGAAACTGTCACATGTGTGAATATAAACATAAAGGCGAAGGGGGCCACTGAAGAAATGATGCAGGGAAGTGGACACTAGCAGGGGTGGGATTATGTCATGCAGTAAACCCTATGATTAACCATATTGTAAACCACAGGCCTACATTTAAAATTCAAAACAAACAACAACAACAAAAACAAGACACGCTCTTGGTGAATCCATCATCTGAAAGAAAAGATCAATACTTAGAGATTCTCTACTTCCCTTCCTCCTTCCTTACACAACTGCCACCAGCAGCCACAGTAAATTCTATTCTGAGTCTTTTTACGATCATGCCCCTCATTTGCTCAGACAGTTCTATCATATCATATCTCATTTAGTTTTGTCTTAAGCTTTAATATGGGCCCATGTCCTGAGTTTTCTTAGTTTTACTTAACTTGGGCCCTACGTCTTATCAATGTCACTTTGTGTTTCTGTGCATGTAGTTCCTTTGATATTTTGGGAGGTGAAAATTTACCCTTTCTACCATCAGTGGGCATTTGAATTATTTCCAGAGTTCTTTCTTTATGCATAAGGTTGCTGGGACCATGTACATATATACATACATATATATGTTTCCTAGTTCAGGAAACTAGTTCAAGTATTCCCAGGGTATAAACCTAGAAATGGAATTGCTGAGTCTTAATGACAGGAATGTTCAGCTTATATAAGGCAAGTTAAGTTAGTATGGAAGCTAATGCATTATATATTATGAAATTCTGAAAGATAATAATATAATTGAGATTATGTGATCTCCCCCTTGAAGTTTCATTGGTGGATGCTCAAGATGAGAGCCTTCTGCTGAGACTATACCACCTGCGGCAAAGCCTGACAAGCTACCTGTGTTTTATTTACTTGTTATGCCAAAAACTAGTAACAATTATGGACCTCAGTTCCATGACCTGAAGAATGGTTTCGGGCTCCTCCTGTCCCCGGAGCAATCAGATGCCCTTGGGTTAAACTTGCTTGTGACAGGACTCGTGGAAATGTTACTAGTGCCCACTCCAGCAAATTGGTGAACAATGGGAAGACAGTGATACAGTGATACAGTGTTCCAAAGCGTTGTATAAATTCCCCACTGATCTACACTCTTGTCATCACTATGGTTATCAGACATTTCTAAGTCAGGCTTTACCCAGATTCCTGAACCACTGAAACTAGAAGATAATATTTTTGCCTTAAGCCACTACAGTGTTCATAATTTATAACATATTAGTAGGTGACATAACAGAGATACCTTAACTTTTGTCCCTCTGGAAATAGTTAAATAATATTGGTATGTATTTTATTACCCTGCTGATAAAATAAGGTGGCTCACCTTTCACAAGTTTATTCATCATTTGCATTTTCTCTCTGAGGAAATGCCTGTTCCCAAACATTGTTTTCCTATTTGTCAACTTAATTGTCTTTTTGTTATCGATTTGTAATTCTTTATAGAGTCTAGATAAAGATGAAAGTTTGTTCCTTACATTTTATGATTTCTTGAATCTTCATTTTAATGCAATAAGACATATCCATAATTTCTTATAGGTTAATGTTTTTGGTATATATTCAAGCGTTCTGACCAACTATTTTTAAAAGATTTCCTTTAGCATAAATATTCAATAGCTTCATTTCTCCCAAGTTCTCCATTAATCTTATAGCATTGAAAACATGTTTTGAGGTGCCTATACTCATGCTTATTCAATTTTCTCTATTAGATGCTGATTTGTCTTTGACTTTGTATATGATTCTAGCATTTTTCTAGCATTCCTTGTATTGACTTTGTAATATCTGACATCTTTTGCAATGTTTACAATTTTACTGTATAATTGCTTTGAATTGTATTTGCATTTAGAGTAGGGTATTAATAACAGTGAACGATTCTCCTGAAATGGAGAGACCAGTGAAGTCAAGACAAACGGGAGTTACAGGATCCTAGAAAGGATATCTGAGAAGGCAATCATCATATAAATAGCAAACTCATCAGTGAATATTTTTATATTATTACAATATTTGCTTTACGGTTCAATCTCACCATTTGGAAAGAATTGTGGGGCATGGGGAGGAAGTAACAGAATCAGTAGCAGTAGCTCTTCTCTACAGAACCAACAAGATGAATGTGCTAGCACAACACATATGATTTCAATAACTCATCACAGCAATCCTGAAAATTCCTTATAATTATCCCTATTTTCCAGATGAGGACATTGTATCTCAGAATTTCTAGCAGCTAGCCCAAATGAAACAATAGAAAGTGGCAGAACCAATATTTGAGTCTTATCAAAGGGAACAGTTCAAAGATTAAAATAAAAATGTATATACATATATCTCCTTCCTTGATCACAGCCAATAGAAATACTGCTCCTTATATCAATTGGAAAGTAAAATAAGAAGAAAGTACAAAGATATAATAGTGAGCAGAAAAGCATATACAGACATTCAGTCAACCTGCAATACATGCTCTGAGGATGTGCGGGATGAGAGGAGGCTCTTGTAGATGAGAAAGGAGGACTGGACTGTCCAGAATGACAGCAGATGAGCTTGTTTTCAATGTGACAGGACACCACTGGGAGTTCCTTGGTGCACAATATTATTATTGATCATTTTACTGAATATGTATTTAGTTCTAGATATGTATTATCCTATAAGTTGCAAGACATACACAAAATGAAATACTTCAAAGAGATAAAAGGCATTCAATATTGGAAATTCTAACCATTTTTCCCAATACCCAGTAGTTTTTCTTCAATGCTCCATTTTGGAGAGCATTGATCTAAAATTATAGAAATAGAATTCTGAATCAGGATAGTGGCAGGAGGACAAACCCAACAAATACAAGATTATGCATCTAAAAAACAGATTCAGACACTGCATCTATAAACAGATGTGAATACAGGAAGCGATGGAATTCACAAGATGCAGAAACTGACATGGCAGGAAAGGATGAAGGTAAGAAATTATTCTGGTCTATTTCAAGCCTCTAGCGTGCCTGAAGCAACTGCTGTACCAGTGGATAGGCGCATGTCCAAGTCAGGGAAAGAGGTGTCCTTAGGAAGAAGATGGCAGGGTCAGCTTTTAAGTCAACAGGACATGCTATTGACAAATATTAAGACATATGAAACCAAGGAGGACAGATCATAACTATATCTAAATAAGGGTGAAAATTGAGACCTTAATAAAGAATGAAATCCTTGAAAGAACGCCTTAAAAGCAGCTTTCATGTTATTCCTTGAAAAAATGGCAAACATTGAAAGAATAAAAGAAGAAAATTGAAAGAGGTAAGAAAGAAGAGAAGAGATTGTTTTTAAGGGAAGAGAATCGTAAAACTTGTGAGATTAAAGTAAAGCAAAGCCTTAAGCATGTTTGATAGGACCAACTGTGGTTGAGGTCAAAAAGGACAAAAGCTGAAAGTGCTCTGCAGGAATCACTACCTCATCTATTTTTTTTATTATTTATTATACCACCTCGAGATATACAATTACAAGCTATTCATGATTGGGTTTCAGTCACACGCTGTTCCAGCACCTATCCCTCCATAAGTGCTCCCTTCCCAATGCCAATGTCCCCAGATTCCTCCCCCCCACCCCCCCACCACTGCCTCTATGGCAGGCACTTTTCTTCTCTCTCCTCACACACACACTCTCTTTGTCTCTCCATTTCTCTGCCTCTCCCTTCTCTTACACACTGTGGCTAGCAATACATACATTTAGGGGGTACACCTCATCTATTTAAATAGACATTCATTCAGCCATTCATCACGAAAGCAGCCACCCATCCATTGTGCAGTCATCCCATGCTGACAGTTGTAGCAGGCACCAGGCTCCACCCTGCGACCAGCCTTTCTGGTGTTCCCCACAACCATTATTTCCCCTTTTCCCCACAACCATTACTGAGTGATTATCACATGTCAATAAAGTTTACCATTAATATCCAATTGTTCTAATATGGGCATTCCTCCGAAAACTAGATATTGAGCTCCCATTTGATCCAGCAATAGCACTCCTGGGAATATACCCGAGAGACCGGAAAACACATAGCAGAAACACTATCTGTACTTCTTTATTCATCTCTGCGCTATTCACTATAGCTAGAATCTGGAAACAACCTAAATGCCCAAGAACAGAGGACTGGCTAAAGAAACTGTGGTTCATCTACACTATGGAATACTATGCAGCTGTCAGAAAAGATGAAATTATGAAATTTACCTGCAAATGGATGGACATGGAGACTATCATGCTGAGTGAAATTAGTCAGAAGGAAAAGGACAGATATAGAATGACTGCATTCATTAATACGACATAAATAGATACCAGTGTTTTACTAAATGTGGGAAATGGTAATGGCAGATTAAAACTCACCATTGAATATACACAAAGAGACTTAAGTCTAAATATCTGCAGGGCTAGCCACAATGTGTAAAATAAGAGGGAGAGAGATGCAGAGACAGAGAGAGAGACAGAGAGAGAAAGAGTAGAAACGGGGCTGTCTGCTCTTAAGGCAGCATGGGGGTGGGCGGGAGGGATGGGGTACATTGGTGGTAGAAATGGGACACTGGTGGGGGATGGGTGCTGGTATACTGTATTACCAAGAACCAATTATGAACACCTTTGTAATTGTATGTTTCACGGTGGTATAATAAAAAATATCCAATTGTTCTAACAATTCTATAAGTCAGTAGGTATCTTCCTCTTACAGATCAGTAAATGGGTTGAGTAACTTGGCTAAGGTTCTGAGTGCAACAGCTCTGAAGCAAATCTAATTCTAAAAGCACAAGCTCTTTCTTAAAGATTTTGTTATTCTCAAGGAATTTAGACTCATAATGAGTCAGACAAGCAATTAAACAGGTATTGTCATAAGAATAACAATAGGCTGGCAACAATGATGCCATAAGAATTAAAGGCGGGACACCCCTAAGAAAAAGTCCCCTGATGATCCATCATTAATAATAGACTTTACTTTGCAAAGGTCCAAGGATTTGGTTCCTCTACAAGGACAACTTGGTCGGGTCCATGTTATTTTCTCCTGAATCTCTCTGTCCCAGGCCCCTTCCTTCCAGGTGATTTATTCTGAGTACAAAACCTACATTATTCTTGTTGGAATTCTAGAGAGAAAATCTAGAGGTGTACTTCAATTAAGCACATATTCCTTGACTCTAAAAGGAGACCCATCTTTAAGCTCTGTCTAAAGTGTCAAACAACATAGAGGGAGACCTCACATGCTGTTCTCCTTCAAACTGAAGTCAAGGTGTAGACCACACAGCTGACTCTCAGCTTCACCTCAGAGTTTCGCTGCGGAAGGGAACAGAGAAAATTCTAGAACCATAAATAGCTGATCTGATCTATGATATGAATAATCCCTTGAAACTAAAGGATGAGTAAGACAGTGGGTAAGGTGCTTGCTTTGCCTAGCCAGGTTTGATCCCTGGTACCTTGACATTCCAAATGGTCCCCTGAGCCTGTCAGGAGTGAGTGATCCCTGAGTACAAAGTCAGTAATAAACCCTGAGCGTCACCACTGTTGAGCACTTATCACAATTCTAAAACCGCTTTGCTAACAACATGCATAGAATCCTCGCGTCTTGAATGGAGAATTTCACATTTCACAGATGAAAAAACTGAAATTCAGAAAATCTTTTTTTTTTGGGCAGGGGGCGTGGGAGGAGGGGTGGCATCAAGATCACATGCTTGTGAGCTGTAGGGTCAGGTTTCTAATAAAGCCAGCGTGACTCCAAGACTGGATCAACACATTCTTGACTTCCTACCAGTTTGTTGTCAAAGAACCTGCCTCACTACTATGTCACAGCCAAACATTCCTCTGTGTAACTGCTCTGTGACAATAAGAGCCGCATAAAGAAAGGAGCTTCAACAACCAAGTCCTTAAAACAGGCAATGGGGTGCAATGAAAAAGTAGTTCAAGGAAATCTAGCTCAGCTGAAAAATTAATGGTTAATCGTTCAGTTTTGTGTAAGTTAAATTAAATTTTCAAACAAGAAATTCTTTGATGAAATTATTCCACCAACTTGAAATAATTCCAAGTAATTTGGATTCTGTGATTAAGTTTTTTTTTAAATTGCTTCATTATACCATTGTGAGACATACAATTACAAATATGTTCATATTTGGGTTTCAGTCATACAGTGTTCCAGTACCCATCCCTCCATCAGTGCCCATTTCCCACCATCAATGTCCCCAATATCCCTGATTCCTGTCCCCAATTGCCACTCTTCTATCTGTCTCTCTCCTCTTCTCTATCTCTCTCTCTTAATAAATAGTGTGACTTGGAATACATACATTTAGAGGCTATCATGTATATCCCTTTGCCTATATTCAATGCTCAGTTCTAGGCTGGTATTATAATTTCCAACAACTATTAGCACATTGTTCCCTTTTCTGTCTTACCTAACCTCTGACTCCCACACACTTGCAGTAGATTCTACCCACTGACAAGACCTCCTGATCCATGTTTTGCCTTACCTTGGATATTGGTATTATACTATGTTTTTATATCCCTCAAGTAAATGCAGTCATTCTGTATCTGTCCTTTTTCCTCTGGCTAATTTCACTCAGCATGGTCCTCTCCATGTTAATCCATTTATAAGCAAATTTCATAACTTTGTTTATTCCTAACAGCTGCATAGTATACCTCTGTGAAGATATACCAGTTTCTTTATCCAGTCCTCTGTTCTCTGGCACTCTGGTTGTTTCCAGATCTAGCAATTGTGAATAGTGCTGCTGTGAACATAGAAATGCAGATGGTGTTTCTGCTGCGTGTTTTTGGCCTCCCAGGATACATTCCCAGGAGTGGTTTTGCTGGGTTAAATGGGAGCTCAGTTTCTAGTTTTTGAAGGAATGTCCAAATTGTTTTCCAAAAGGCTGTACCAGTCAACATTCCCACCAACAATGGATGAGAGTCCCTTTCTCCCCTCACTGTGATTAAGTTTTAACAGACTTGAATAAACAATAAAACCATGTCTGAGGATGGCCTCGGAGTTGAGAGAACTCTGTCTTCACCCTGCTCCCCTCCATCATGTACCTCTAAGCCCATCACAATTAAGTCGCTTCCACACCCTCATCTACCAGTTCATCTAAGCCTCCTTTGCCCTGGTCACACAACTCCCTAAACTGCCCCTTACCCTCAGTCCTGTGCCCCACCCCACCCCCGCTCTGACTCTTGCTTCCACCTTTTATTAAACACCTCTTCATCCTTCAGGGCCCTGCTCAAAGTGTCTTCCACAGGCAGGACTTCCCCAATGTCTTCAGATTAACTACATCATTGGGGTTATCACGGTGTTTCTGGTTTTTTAACCTTAGGTTTATTTAATTATATTGATTTGCTTTTGGCTTTACACATAGCATAGACAACACCATACTATCCAACATGGATTGGTGGATAAAGAAGATGTGGTATACATCCATAATGACACGCTTTTTAATCAGCATTAAAGAAGGTGAGATACTGCCACTTATGACATTATGGTTGGGACTTGAGGGGGTTGTGCTAAGTGAAATAAGTCGGGAGGAAGATAAGCATACCTAATGATTTTACTTGTTTGTAGAATATTTTTATAAATAAAATGAAAATACATAGACTCTGAAAAGAGAATGTGATTATCAGAGGGAAGGGAAGGAATGGAACAAAGAAAGGGGACTGATAGGGTTAGCGGAAATGGTGCCTAGACATTGGATGGTGGGTGCGATGTGGTATGTAGAGTAGAGTGGAAAAGGTGAGGAACTACACCTAAAACCTATATAGTGCTGTAAACTAATGCAACCTCGGCTGAAAACTAATACAAAAAACATCTAAGTACAGCAAATTTTATAATTGATTTATTTCTATAGATTCCCAATGTACAATTCCTGAGTAAGAGTTTGAACATTTTATCCATTCCTTTCTAGAACTTAAACTCTCTTTAATTCCACCCCTGTATATAAAAGTGCTATTTACCACCACACTATGCACAAATCTAGTAGTAAAGCAGATATGGCACTTACTTGCATGTGGCCAACCTGGGTTTGATCGCAAGACTACAGATGGTCCCTTGAGTCTGCCACAAGAGATCCCTGAGCTTACAGTCCTGACCATTGAGAAAGTGACTCCCAAAAAAACCAAGGGGGCACTTTATACACATACACACATGTTGCAGGACTCCTAAGGGCCGCTGCATCTGCTCTGGATTGCCTCCCGAAAATCACTCCGTAGATAAGGGGGTAGTCTAAATGTGGCAGTTTATCTGACCATGTATGCTGTACTAGCTGGTATAAATATTCTCCCATGCTATCACAATCATCGTGGGACTAGCTAGATCTTACCAGCATATTAGCCTGGCCACGTAAGGACACCTAAGTAATTAGACCAGAGAGAAATGCTGTTTGCTTCCAAACAAACAAGCATGGCTCCTGATAAAATATAAAACTACAATGAAGTAGAGGAGACTTGTGAAGGCTTGGAGAAATATTTAACTGGCATTGGTGTTGATCTTTGGTACAGTGACCTGCCATCTCAGAAACCCCCTTCTCTACATTTCAAAGGCATTCCGCTCAAAACATTAGCACAGTAAAGGCCTAGGTGAGATGCAGGGAGGGGACTACCAGAGGGCATTGGACCCTCCCTGCTTCCCATAACAATGGGAGGAAGGTCTGAGTTGCGGGGGTATAAACTAGCCGGTCCCGCTCTCCCAGGCTTCTTCTTCCCGTGGGATCTCGCCTTGTGGCGTTTATTCCCCTTGGAAGTTTCACACGTGGTGGTCGCCATCTTGGCCTACACGTGGCTGGGGTTCTAGCCTGGAATCCTAAGCATCGGGTTTTTCCTTTTTGCTGATTTGTATGCCTGAACCTGTGATAAGTAAAGCTTTTTTAAAACCTCATCGGATTTCTGAGTGTTCATCCATTCCTCGCCCGGCCGGAGGTAGAAGGGAACTTCGCTTCCCGGCACTGTCGGGGACGGCGGGAGCGCCCGACACACACATACCCCCAAAATATGTAGAAATTCATTTTATTACATTCTCAATCTTTGGAATTATTTCTTAAACTTTAGTGTATGATATAAAGTATAACTCTAATAAATGAGCAAATTAACAAAAATAAGTGAGTAAAAAATGTGTGTGGCAAAGAGATAATACAACAAGTAGATCACTTCTCTTGCATGTAGCAGACCTGGATTCAATCTCTAGTAGCACATACGATCTTCCTTGAGTCCTGCCAGAAATGATCCCTGAGCATAAAGAGCCAGGAATAATCACTGGGACTGCCAGGGGTGACCCAAGAAACAAATAAAGATAAATTTTTAAATGAATGAGCGAATGACTCATAGATTATATAAATGCTCAAAAATCACCAAAAAACACTTAATCCTGAGCTAGAACTCAAGTAATCATTCAATACTCAATCAAGGCCCATACAAGACTAGTCAATATGGCAGCCACATGCCACATTTATGCACTTAAGATGTGCATAGTCTAAGTATAATATGAGTTCTAAGAATAAAATACAAATATAAAATACATACTAGGTATTATTGACTTAGTATAAAAATTAGGAAGATAAAATAATGCATTAATAAGTTTTGAAATCGATTTCCCTATTTTAAAAGATTCCAGTTCAGATAAATCTGGCTAAACAACATATTGTTAAAATTGATTTTGCCTTATTCTTTTTACCTTGTCCTTTTGACCTTCTAGAAAATATATGATGCAATATATACAATACAATCAAATTATTGATATGTCTTGCATTAAATTCCTAGGACAGCATTGAAATACATGAACAATGTCTTAGATTTTAAAAACTGAAGGTTTAAAAAGACAGGCCCAGCTTTCATATTTGCCTGCTCTGAATGCAGACCAACTACTTATTTATATAAATAATGTCATGAAACTAAACAAAAAAGTATGAGGACATTATTCTGTATAGCCAACAACTTGGAAAATTAGACCTCACACAAATTGCTCCATTAAGAACTTAATAAAATTCTAGAGAAGTGGAAAATTTTGCATTAAGTTCTGTAATATAAAACAGATTCCTTTCTAAAAGAAGACCATCAGGTGAGAAAGATATGTGGAAGGCAACAACCACACAGTAATGATATTTTCTGTCAATCTCCTAATGACCTGGTGCTCCATAGGTCACCCCTGACATCAGCTCATGTCATTTCAACAGTCCTGGGGCTACTCAATTTCATGCACTCGACTTCTGACTGAAAAACATTCCTCGTGTGTCGCCCTACTGACACCAAGACCCAGAGGGTCCAAGCCCAGAGGAACTACCATGATCAAGAAAAGCACCAAAAAAGTAATTTTGGTCTAATTTCAGTACTTTCTTGGTATCAGCTACTGTAGCGGAGATTTATTGTCCACGTCAGTACTTAAAATAGCCTTTGCCTCATGACTTGAAGTTTCTCTCACACCCTGGACATCTCACTCCATAGAAAATGGCCTTTCATGTCCAGCTTGTCCAGCTGTTCCTGACTGTTACCATGACTCTAGATCTCAAAGACCAAGAGAACAACAGCTTTCCCCAAGTCATCACTTCTTTATGTTTCCAGAAGTTGGTATCAAATCCACAGAAGTCAGGAACTGCACTCTCTGTGCAGCTAAAAAGGGTCAGCACACTAACTCTGCATAACACTATCATAAACACTAACCCCACTGTAGCCATGCCTCAAAGATACCACAATTCTTGTTAAAAATTGAAAATAAATAAAAGATCCTTTGCCTAAAAAACAAAAGGACTATTCAAGATAAGAATACCTTGAGGGCGCAGCGATAGCCCAGTGGGTAGGGCATTTGCCTTGCATGCAGCTGGCCTGTGCTGGCCTGGGTTCAATCCCGGCATCCCATATGGTCCCCTGAGCACCGCCAGGAGTAATTTCTGAGTGCAGAGCCAGGAGAAACCCTGAGCATTGCCAGGTATGACTCAAAAAAGCAAATAAATAAATAAATGGATAGATGATAGATAGATAGATAAATAGATAGATAGATAGACAGACAGACAGACAGAAAGACAGATGGACTGATAGACGGAAAGACGGATAGATGAATAGATATGTAGATAGATAGATAGATAGATAGATAGATAGATAGATAGATAGATAGATAGATAGATAGATAGATAGATAGATAGATAGATAGATAGATAGATAGATAGATAGATAGATAGATAGATAGATAGATAGATAGATAGATAGATAGATAGATTTTTTAAAAAAGAAGAATGTACCTTGAATCATTTTGACTTAGGAGAAATTCAGACTGTATCAGGGAGCACTTTTGATAGTCTGTACCAATGAGGAAATAGGGCTTCTTAAAATCACTGTCATTGGGGCTGGAGCGATAGCCCAGAGGGTAGGGCGTTGCCTTGCACGCGGCCGGCCTGTGCCGGCCTGGGTTCGATCCCCGGCATCCCATATGGTCCCCGAGCACCGCCAGGAGTAATTCCTGAGTGCAGATCCAGGAGTAGCCCCTGAGCATTGCCGGGTGTGACCCAAAAAAAAAAAAAAAAAAAAAAATCACTGTCATTTATATCCACTATGGTTTTCATAGATAACACAAAGGAACCTTCCATGACAAAGAAACCTGCATAAACTAATTGGGGAGTACGGTCTGAGAGCGGCACAATAGGCTCTGGCATAGAAAAGGGTTTTTTTGTCCTAGTCTGATTGGAATATTATAGCAGAAATTTCATAGTCAATTGACTATACAATAGCTGCCTTTCCAACACTCTTGCTCCATTTCCTCCTCTCTAAATACAGATTCCTTGGGGCTGGAGATAATACAGCAGGCAAGGTGCTTGTCTTGCATGCAAGTGACCAAGGATCAGTCCCTGGTACCACATATGATTCTCTAAGTACTGCCTGGAGTAATAATCCCTGAGCACAGAGCCAGGAGTAAGACCTGAGCAAGACAAATAGATTCCTAACTTACTGTGTCTCTCACGCTATCTCTGCCCCCAACCCCCAGGACTTAAAATTGCTTAGTACTCCAGAACCCACACCTCTCCCTATAGCCCACATCTCCCTTTCTTGTTCACCCTCAGAGACAATATTTCTCAGTACTGCTACAGCACTTCATTGAACCTTGCTCATGCCAAGCCTCTGTTACACCTGCTGTGCAAACCACCCCCTCTCCTACAGCCCAGTTCCTCACTGCCCAGGGCTGCTCCAGACAAAACATACAGAGAGGTCATCATAAATGCAGGCTCTGCAATCAACTAGATCCAGGTGTCTGCTCAGTAATTCATTCTCTCTCTCTCTTCTCTCCTCACTCTCTCCTCTCTCTTCTTTTCTTTCTTCTTTGTGTGTATACATGTGCATGGGGGTGAGGGGAGCTATGGGGATCAAACCGCCTCATGCATATGAGATATGAGTTACATTTTCAACCCCTTGTTTTCCTTCCTTATCAGAATCCTGACAACAGCTCTTCCTCAGCATCCTTGTCAGAACTCTCCTCCCAGGACCCAGTTTTACCCTGGCCACACCAACTGTCAGCAGATGGCTGGACCTAACAGAGGAGAACTTCAGAAACTCAAACCTTCATCACAAGTCAGGGATGCTGTACAAATTCTCTCCTCCTTTCTATCCATATCACATGAGGGGCTGGTGACCATCATCCTCCTTCCTGGCACATATGTATGAATAAATATGTAGACATATATACATGCAGCAAAAAAACACATCTACTATATCACACACATGCTCTCTCTATTACACATATACACATGCACAAAAAAACCCACATCTAATATACATACCATACATGCACACACAAAATTTACTGCCTGTCTTGAATCTCCTATTTTCCTATCTTTGACTCCTTTCACTCATGCTTGACCTCAACATTTCTCTAAAATTATGTTCAATGAAGAACATACATGGGGCAGAGCTGCTACCGGCTCTCCTTGTGCCCAGCTGCTGACGAAGCACCCAGGAGGGATGGTGGGTTCTAGCCCCTGGCCTGCCACCCTAGCAGAGCCTCACAAGAAGCCAGACGACACCCTCCCCCACTCAATGAGGGCTGCCATTTTCCACATCCAGACTTCCCTCTCATCAGAACTCCACCCAGCAGAAGAGCCTACCTATCACAGCCCAGATCATCAAGATCCACCCTGCAGCACTCTTTTTTGAGCCTGGCCCAGATATGGTGATCCAGAGACTCGCAGACATGGGGCAGAGCTGCCACCTGCTCTCCCTGTGCCCAGCCACTCGCGAGGCACCCTGGAGGGATGGAGGGTTCTAGTCCTGGCCCACCACCTCAGCAGAGCCTCACAAGAAGCCAGGCGATCCTCCCACTACATGAGGGCCGCCATTTTCCACATCCGATTTCCCTCTCATCAGAACTCCACCCAGCAGAAGAGCCTATCACAGCCCGGCTCACATGGCCGCTTGCGGCCCATGGTTCATAAATAAATGCTGGAGATCAGAAGTGACTACAAGAGTATGCCACCCGCACGGCAGAGCCTGGCAAGCTACCCGTGTCATATTTGATATGCCAAATACTAGTAACAATTATAGACCTCATTCCCATGACCTGATGGAATGGTTTGAGGCTCTTTATGTTCCTGGAGCAAGCAGATGGCTTTGGGCTCTACTAGCATGAGACAGGACATATGGAGATGTTACTGGTGCCCGCTCAAGCAAATCGATGATGGACAGGAAGACAGTGATACAGTGATACCCCAAATCTGGAAACAACACAAGTGTTCAAGAACAGATGACTGGATAAAGAAACTATGGTATATATAAACACAATGGAAAACTACTCAGCTCTAAGAACAGAAACAGTCTTTTCGTCTACATGAATGGAATGGAAGGTATCATGCTGAATGAAGTAAGCCAGAATAGGGACATATACAGAATGATCTCTCCTATGTGAGATATAAATGAGCACAGGAAGGGAATAACAAATGGCCCAAAACAACATAATCTGGGCTTTGTAACAGACTATTCTGTCTACATTGTGTACTGGTCTACAGAAATGGGCTTACTAAGGCAGTGAGGGGATATGGGGGGCTGGGAGGTTGGCGAGAAGCCTAATACAACAGAAGATGGAAGCATCAATCTGATGGAGCATTTTTGGGTTGGAACTTGCATGAAACATAAAACCGTACCATTAACAGTACTGTAAATCATAGAGACTAAAATTTAAAAATAAAAACATAAAAAAATCTAACCCCAACAAAAAAATGGGGAGAAGAAATGAACAAAAACATCCTCAAAGAAGAAATACAAATGGCCAAAAGGCACATGAAAAAATGTCCTACATTGCTAATCTTCAGGGAAATGCAAATCAAAACAACAATAAGATACCATCTCAGACCACAAAGACTGGCACACAGCAAAAAGAACAAAACAACCAGTGCTGGGGCATATGTGGGGAGAAAGGGCTGGAATGCTGACTGCTCCAGTCTTTATGGAAAACAATATGGCATTCTTCAAAAACTCGAAATTAAGTTTCCATATGATCCAGTAAAACCATTTCTGGAAATATACCTGGGAGCACCCGAAACACACAGCAGAAAAATCATCTGTACCTCTATGTTCATTGCAGCATTATTCACAATAGACAGAATATGGAAACAACCTAGTGCCCAGGAATAGATAACTGGATAAAAAACAATGTTATATCCACACAATGGAATACTATGCAGCCACCAGAAAAAATTAAGTTATGAAATTGATTTATATATGGACAGACATGGAGAGTATCATACTGAATGGAATGAGTCAGAAAAGGGGGACAGACATAGGATAATTGTTTTCATTTATGAGCCATTAAAAATAGTATGATGCTAATATACAAAGGCAGTAGAAAGAAGGACAAGGAAGACTGGTCCACTTTTGGAAGACTGCCACAGTAGAGGGGTAAGTTCAGATAGAGAAGTTTCCACTATAACAATGATAGTTGTGTAGTGACTCTGACCACTCTGTACCAGAATTAAGTGCTGAAAGTAGGTAAAGATACATACATAATAACCTGTCAGTATTTGTAGTGCAAACCATAATATCCAAAAGGAAAGAGGAAGAGAGGGAGAAAGAGCGAGAGTGTGCGCATGAGAGAGAGAGATAGAGAGAAGAGAGACTGTTATAGAGGAAGGCTGGGGCACGGGGGATGGAGGTGGCGGCAGGAGGGAAGCTGGGTACATTGGTGCTGGGAAATGTGCACTGGTGAATGGCTGGGTACTGGAGCATCCTATGACTGAAACCCAATCATGAACAAATTTGTAACTGTTTATCTCATGGTGATGTGATTCAATAAAAAATGTTTTAAACACATAAAAAATTTAAATGTTTAACAGAGATTGTAAGAGGACATGCCATATTACTAGACAATGAGAAAGGTATTTTCATAAGATTTAATATTGGGACCAGAGACATAGCTAAAGTGGTAATACATATGCCTAATATGTGCAAGAAGACACCTAGTTCAATGCCTGACCCCTGCATACACCTGGGTGTACCCTTAGTGGCCTTGAAGCACAACTGGGTGCAGCCGTGGTGGCCCCAACACCTTTGGGCCCAAGGACCAAACTGCCAGACCTGTACCATTAAGCTAAGTGTCACTAGTAGCAGCTCCAGTCCCAAGAACTACTGGGGATGATCCTTGTTAAAAATAAATGATACCACAGACAAGTGATGAATGCAGAGATAAGAAAAAATTAGTTACTACTAAAAGGATAAAAAAATCACTTTTTTGGTGAAAATATATTCTAGACAACCCAGCAAGTTAACTATAAAACTGCTTAGAATAATAAGTTAGATAAATATAAGAAGTGAAAATCACAATATTCCAGTTTCCAATATCCAAGCAGTAATTAGTTGGAACACCCAATAGGAATAAGAGTTTTTCTTCTCCATAACTGAAGTGCCCCTCCAGAGACATAATCAGGAAGAGAAGAGGGAAAATGGGAAGAATCAAACCACCTTCGATTCTTCTCCTTTGACCTTGAGTTGATCTTTAGAAAGTCTCATGAATTTACTTCTTGTTGCCAAAACCTTCATATCTTTATATGTACCTTTTGTACAGTGTCTCTATAAAATCTTAGAACATGGGCCCAAATTATGCCCGTCTCTTAGCTGCTCTTACAGCCCCATTCCTTGACTCCAATGTTCCCCTCAGTCTTCCTCATTCCTGTGTCATGTCCTGCAAAACATAGGCCTGCAAGAGAGACGATTCTCTTCTCCCCACAGACATCTTGAGTCAACTCTACCATTGCTGATCTCTGCAACCTTGACCATATTACTCAATCACTGTGAGCCTCAGCTTCCTCACCAATAAAAAAGACCTAATAATAAATAAAACTATAGTGAGGACTGTAAATAATACAAAATATAATATATGCATCAAGAGATGAGACACACAAAAATGCAACAGACACCCTAGTCCCATCAACTCCATGGGTATGGTGATCAGGATCAAGGTGGGAGTCAATAGCTGTCCACCCAAACAAGCTCAGTGCCAAGACTTGGCCTCTAAGACCATACAGTGGTACCCCACCTAAGACAGTCAAAGGTTCTCTTCCAATACAAAATAACCTGCTCTATGTCTCTGCTACTCAATTTCATCCAAGTTCAAGTTCATGTTAAAGAGTATATTCATCCCACCTCAGAATGTTAACTATTCATCTCTTCTCAACCTCCATGGCCCTTTTCATTTGTTTTCAAATATGCCTTCAGCAAGGAATCCTTCACTTACTCCACCAGTGGGCTGCCTTGCTACCATTTCTGAACCAACATCACCTCTACCACATGCAGCTGGCTCTGGCTCCCATAGGGTTTGCTCTACTTCAAGTGTTCATAACCTGGTAGGGTTCTGGGACCATTTGTGGAGCCAGAGATGAAATCTGGGTCAGCTACATGCAAGGCAAGTGCCTTACCTGCTGTACTATCTCTCCAGCCAAAGAAATCAATTCTTATTAGTTCTTACCTCTTTAACTCTTAAAAAAGCTATTTTAAACAACAAACACCAGGTTCTATCCCATCCTAGACAGCCTCTATGCAGTAGATGCCCACAATTGTCAATTTCTAGCTCAATGTTACTATGCTTAATTGAGCATTGTTCAGTAAGTGAATCATAAAGCAATGGTCCAGAGTGTCACACAATACTTGGCAAAGCCATTCCCACTCCATCCCATATGGATCTCAGAAATCTTCCTAAATAGAATACATGGGTCTTCCTTGAAAGGACCATGCCTTATATTCCTTTGTGTCTCCAAGACTTCTGTAGATATTATAGTCCTTCCACTACCCCCCAAATACCTTTTGGTTCATCACTGGTTTTCCCAAGCAGGCTCTCTTAGTTGGGGGGCAGATCAAGTTCCCCAGAAACTGGGGTGATTAGAGGAATAATGTCCTGTTACCATCTCAGGAGAGGCAGAAAACTGGGTTGCTATTTGCATCGGGAGGTGGGGGGGAGAAATTCTTCTGGTTGTCAGGAGGTGAAAGCAAACTGGGCTGATGGCATCAACATAATGCTTAATAGGCTACACATTTGGCATCTGTTTCAGAGGGAGACTGTGTCAGGAACTCAGAAAAGGTCTCCAGGGCATATAGGCAGCTTTCAGTCTGTTTTCTACACATTAAATACACTCTGGGTAGAGAATATACATTTTTAAATGCATGAAACCAGAGCCAGGCCTGACACATCTATCAGAGCTGCTTTAAGGATAATAAAATCAGTTGCTTCCATTATAAGGAATAGGAACTTGATGACCCACTGGAGATTCCTTCCAATCTAAATGCTTCTATAAATTCCCTAAAATCATAAAAAAAATCAGATTAAGGATTCATGTAGGTGCTTGCACTATAAATACAAATTAATTTTTTGCTCCGGTTGCAATTTTTCTAGACTTGTAAAAAGCCCCTCCATCTCTGGGATATTGCTGGGTGAGAGAACAACGAAAATCTAAAGATAGCTAGAGCTCCCTAGGTTCTTATCGGCAACTATTTTCTTCTAATTTTGCAAATAAACCTGCATCTTGAAATGAACTGAATTGAATCTTGCTGCTGTCCAAAACATTTATCACTGAAAATCTTTTGTTTGGGGAGTAAGATATAATTGTATACAGATTCAATAAGAGCCTAAATGTTCCACTGAGAAATTCCTTATTGAAAATGTTTTGTTTTGGACTCTAAGTAACCTATCTATTTCCATTTTCAGTAACTATTCATTCATATTACTATTATTACTTTCACTGAAAGTACTATTTAACCACTGCTCTTATATTTTTAACTTGAATAATTTTTTTCAGTTTTATTTTATTAAAGCACCATAAATTATAAAGTTACTCATAGATGGGTTTTTATACAGCTTGAATAATTTCTGATAGCAGAAACTCCTACTATTTTGTTTCTCACTTGGTACTGTAAAATTTAATTCAAACTGCCCTTAACACAGAAAGAAAATGAATTGCCTTTTTTTAACATCCCTTCCCTATTGGAGTAAAATAACTAGAAAATAAAATTAAATAACAAGGGGGCTCTGGGCTTAGGGGGACTTAGGGACGCTTCCTGCAATACTCAGTTCCTGGGCCTGATTGGTCCAGTGAATGCTAGGACTTGAAACTGCAGAACTTCTCATCACCAGGGACACCCCCTCCCCAGCAGAGCCTTGGACCTTCCAAGTTCACCCCCAATTGGTCCTTGGGGGGAGTCCACAAGGCTCCCTACAAAAGGACTGAGGGGCCATGTGGTGCCTGAACTCAGACTCTGGTCCCAATACAAGCAAACTCTCCCTTCCTGACCAGGGAGCTATCGCTCCAGCCCCATAAATAATATTCTTTAAAGATTAATTTATCAACTAACACATTTTTGGTTTGTATATTTGTTCTGATTCCTCTGAAGTCAGAGGCCAAAAAGGAAATGAACACATGAATTGTGGATCATATTTCCAAATGCCTGCGGGTAAATATATATCCCTAAAGAAATATGCTGTTATGACATCACAGCTGTTTCTCCTATAAAAAAGAACTATGTCCCGCAGCAAACTATAATTTCCCAAATAAAGGGAATAAAAGATTAAAGAAAAGAAAAACACGTCAGCAATAAAATCTAAGGATAGAGACCAGATGCCAGGAATATTAAAACACCATGATACAAAGAATTAAAACAAGAAATCTTGGACTACTTGAATGCTTAAAAGCCAAGTATTTGCACTTAAATTCACCAAAAGAAAGAGACTGTGATGTATTATTGCAATAATAGTGGCATTATACAAGGTCCCAGACTGTCCTCCTCCACATTTAGTCTGGGCCTGGCGTGTGACTTACTTTTGTGGAATAGGGCACTAACAAACAGGACACACAATTGAAGATTCAAAAAATACTTGTACACTGCAGTTTGTCCATTATTTGGGGGCCATACTCAGTGGTGCTCAGAGGCTCAGTGCTCAGGAATCATGTGGTGCTGGGAGTCAAACCTGGGCCTCACATATGCACAACACGCACACTAATCTTTTTAGCTATCTCCCAGCCCATACTTTGTCCTTTTTTAGGACAGATCCTCAGATTGTCACCATGAGCATGAACCTGGTTACTTGTTATAATAAATGTATATGATGGATGCCATCTAGACCAATCAGCTCCTTGCTGTCCACTAAGTCCTACGGGAACATGAGTGAGACCAGAGAATCCCAACAGAAGAGCTGACCAGCTGAGCCCAGCCCAAACTGCCAAGTGATAGAATCATGACATAATAAATGATTATTATTGTAAGCCACTTTGCCTCTGAATGGTTTTTTATGTAGCAAAACTGCTGCTGACATCATCGCAGAGCGCATTTATAAGCATAGCAATTAATTTATGAGCAATTAATTTTTATTACTTATAAAGCCCATTTATAAGCAAGTCACCATAGAGAGAACGAGAGGCTCCCCTAAGGATGAGTGAGTCAATGCAATTAGTCCTGAGTTTTCATGTAAAATGCTGAGTTGTTAATCTATGTACTTTTTAACTACAATTTTGGAGATCCTTCTAAAACCTGCATTCAAATACCACAAAACCATGATGATAACTGTTAACGTTTATTGAGTTCCTGTGTTGGCCTGCATGCTTGATAAAGATGATTTGTTTTAGTTACACAAAAAGAGATAAAGAAGAAAAGTGACTGCCATAGAGGCAAACTGGAGTGGGGAATGGGGAGAGGGAAGGAGATGGTGGTGGGAAATGTACGCTAAAGGTACCGGTATTGGAACATTGTATGACTGAAACCCAATCATAAACAATTTTGTAACTGTGTATCTCATGAAGCCCACAAAGCAGCAGCACATCCCAGCTCAGTTCATTGGGTATCAGCTCTGCTGGTCGGGCTCATTTCCCTCAACCTCTGGGCTCAAGAATAGGTTCCTAAACAATGTTTTTAGCGGCCTGAGCCACATCTTCTCAGTCCATCCTGAAGATTCAGTACCTGGGCTGGAGCCAGGCTGGTGCCTGCCTACAGCCAGGAAAATGCACCCAGGGACTCAGTGCAGAAGCAGTCAGTGCCCACAGCAACCCTCCCTCGGCCCTGCCATCCCCAGGGGCCGGGGCCCAGTGTCAGAGCCTCCCTTTCTCTGAAGTGACAGACATTCACAGAGCTTGGGTGATGTTGTTCCCCCGAACTCCAGGGACGCTGAGACTCTGCCTTCACAGAGATCAGCCCTTCTCATTCCCTCTGGGGTTCCCTCTCCAGATTCCTGTTTCTGCCCCTCAGCCCTTCCTGAGACCACCTTCCAAGGCACAAGCACTATTTTCTCAAACTGGATTTAGGGAACTCAAGCTGGGACACACAGCGCCTCTCCCCCCTCCCCCAACACCCCCATCACTTCAAAGTTTAGTGCAGATGTGAGGTGGGATGTGGCCTGGAGGCTAAAGTGATACTACAGTGGGCTGGGCACTTGCCTTGCATAAGGCCAACCTGGGTTCAGTCCCTGGAACCCTGTATAGTACCGCCAAGTCCTGGCCAAGGGTAATCTCTGAGCACAGAGGAGCCAGGCGCAAGCCCTGAGCACTGCTAGGTATGACCCCCAAACAACAGCAAAACAAAAACCAGTGTTTTGCAGAGGCTCCTCTGTTCCCGGCCTCCTGTGTGAAGCTGTGGCCTTTCTTATTCATCTGGGCCAGAACCCAGTCCACGGGACTTACCCTGGCACAAAGACCGCTCTCAGTAACTGTGACTGAATGCACGCTGCTAGTAGCCTTTGCATCAATTCAGGGACACCTTCTCCATTGTGCTTTTTGGGTCACACCTGGAGATGCTCAGGGATTACTCCTGGCTCTGAACTCAGGAATTACTCCTGGCGGTGCTCAAGTGGATGCTGGGGTGGAACCCAGGTCAGCTTCAGGCAAGGCAGACGCCCCTACCCACAGTGCTATCACTCGGCAACATTCTCCGTTGTGAAATGAAACTTTGGTAGAACCAGCAGTAGCAGGGGTACCCTTCTTCCAAGGGCCCATTTCCATTCAATCCACCCACTGCTGGGCCACAGGACACAGCACAGCCTCCCACCCTTCTCACCTCCTGGAGGATCCAGGCTCACTCACCTCCGCCCTCACTGCTGCCTGCTCCTCCTCCCTTTGCTGCTGGTGCTCTGCTCTGTCCTCAGGTCAAGGCTTCATAACAAAGGACTAAGTAGAGAAACTGAAGCCAGTCCACTGCCGCTGCCCATGCTACTGCCCTTCCTTTCTATCCTCTTCGCTCCCTCAGTCCTTAAAGGGAGAGGTTGCCAGTTTGCTGCCTGTGGATTGGGGGTGGCTGGCAGACAGATTTCTGGAAGGCCCAGACAACATTCTTAAAGTGGGAACTGCTTCAGGTTCCAAGTAGAGAACATAAAAATCTACAATTCTGTTTTTGAAAAATTCAAGATTTAAAAGGTGGCATGATCCCACAGGGGTGTGTGTGGAATCCGAAGCATCCTGCGTGTCTGAGGGTGCCTGAGTCCCCACCAGACCTGGGCATCCGACTCTGAGGCGCTGACAATACCATTGACATTTGTGACTAATGTGCAAAGTCCACTTTGCTCTTATTACTTGCCTGGCCCTGAGGGTGATTGTATTTGAGCTCACTATCCCAGACTTAAGCACTTACAAAAGACAAGGCCCAGCTGCTAAGAATGTTCCTTGTGTTTTTACATGCCCCTGGCAAGAGACTGGAGCTTCTGTCTCTAATGCAATTAAGCCTTTCTGCCATTATTGGAAACCCCATCTTGATAATGATGATGATGATGATGATGATGATGATGATGATGATGATGATGATGATGATGGGGTAATAATACTCAGGTAATGGACAGCAGTTACTCATGGCATATATGCTTGTCTAATCCTACAGATGCTTTTGGGGAGGGCGATTGGGAGGTGGTGTGGGGGTGAGAAAACTCAGCAATGCTCAAAGGCTGTTCCTGGCTCTGTGCTCAGTACTTACCACCTACGAACTCTAGGGACTATATGTGGTGTGAGAGAGTCTAACTGGGTTTGGTGGGGTGCAAGGCAAGCACCTTATCCCTGTACTAGCTCTCTGCCCCGGGATACTTGTTTTTTTTTTTGTTTGTTTACTTTATAAAGAAGTCATTGTTGCTGAGAAACTCAGAAGAGATGAGGAACGCAGAATGCAAAGGCAGAAAGGAGAGACCAGAAGGGGATGCCTCTCAGGTATGTTACTTTGTCCTTGCTTCTCTAAAGGGGAAAGCAGCCTTGTGGGCTAAAAGTAATTTTTGGGGGGACCAGAGCAATAGCACAGAGGGTAGGGCATTTGCCTTGCATGCGGTCAACCTGGGTTCGATCCCAGGCATCCCATATGGTCCCCCTAGCACTGCCAGGAGTAATTCCTGAGTGCAGAGCCAGGAGTAATCCCTGAGCATTGCTGGGTGTGACCCCAAAAAAAAGAAATAAAGCAATTTTTGGGTTAAGGAGATGGATCAGAAGTACATACTTTGTATGTGGGAGCCCTGGGTTCAACCCCTGATATTGCAAACCAGTCCCCCCATCTGGGAGTGATCCAACAGCACTGACAAAGCCAGGAGGAAGAGGGAACTACGCTTCCCATCTACATCTGAGACTCCAGCTCTGCCAAGAATAGATATCTTCATCTCTCCAATGACACCAAAAGTCAGCTCAACAATCATTTACATATGAATCCAGAGTCCAGCGAGAACTGAGTGGACCTCATGATTCAGCCTGCCTCTGCAAGCAGAAAGGGCACTGCCAGTTTGCATCAAGTTTATAGATCCATAAACCCACAGTAAATTCCAGCCTCATGCAAACTTAGAAGTTAATAACAAAAATGCCAAGGCAACAGGAAGAATAATTTCTTCAACTCTTAGAGTTCAAAGGCAGAACTTAAATGATTCTGAGATAGTCTACTGGCTATCTCAGAATCATTTAAGTTCTGCTTTGAGGACCACCACTCCTTCAAAATTACAGTCATTGAACATATTAACCTGTGAGCCTGGAATTAGGGATTATCATCGACAGATCAGGCACTGCCTATAGCTTTTCAAGATGGAGTCATTAAACACACACACGTTTAGTCATTTTGTTAATTATTTGTGTGATGAGGTATAGGAAAATTAACCAGGAGACCTAGCCACTAACCATAAAAGTAGTGGGCCCTGGAGGAAAAGGCATTTAAGCAAAAGCCCAAAGGGAGGGTAGCACTGGTGAGCCAGAGGTCCTAGTCCAATAACTGAGCACTGTATGCCTGGGGTTTTACTTGGCATTGGAGTTAGAGAGATGAAGAGTCAAGCGCCTTTTTTTCAAATTGCTCACAGTCTAGACAGAAACATGGGTTCCAACCCCTGCCCATTGTTGGGAGAGGAGAGCTCTCTTTATCTCCATACCACTGCTTAAACAGTCATTATAAAAAAATTCTGCCCTCAGGGCCAGAGCTATAGCACAGTAGGTAGGGCGTTTGCCTTGCATGCGGCCAACCCAGGTTCGATCCTTGCATCCCATATGGTCCCCCGAGCACCGCCAGGAGTAATTCCTGAGTGAAAAAGCCAGGAGTAACCCCTCAGTGTCGCTGGGTGTGACCCAAAAAAGCAAAACAAAAAAAAAAAATTCTGCCCTGAGAGCTGCTACCGGTTCTCCTAATAGCATGCGGCTGCAAAGCAGCTGTGTGATATCTCAGAACCTGATATACGGATGTGCCAGGTATTCCATCACATTTGATAGAATTAAGTATGGGGCATACAACCACAAGTGTGTGGTCACGATGTCGTTCTATGGGTAATTTCTTAGACAGTGGGCTCCAGTGGGTCCATTGTGAGATTTTAATGATCTTCATTGACTTTCTTCTAAGAATATATTCCTCAACCATATTTAGAAACCCACTACGTTCTAGAAATTCAGAAAGAGAATGCAAGAACACAAATGGGCCAGAATCGCACATAACAACCCACAGGAAAGTCATGACTTTATCAATACCATTCCCATATATGGGCTGTAATGGTCAATATAATTAGTGTCAGCTAGGGGAGCAGGCATGAAGATGGGGGATGGGTGAGAAGTGAAAGTGGTGGTGAGAGCACACTGGTGGTGGGATTGGTGTTGAGCGATTACTGTTTCTAACAACTGTATTGTGAAAAACTTTGTACTTTGTAAATCAGTGTTTAAAGTAAAAAAATTCTGCCCTGTTCAGAAGTCAACAAAACCCTCCCTCACTGAAAAATATTCCATTTTGAATACAGAGAATTTCTTTAATCATACAATAAAACAGATGAAAAAGAGGAACTGCAAATCCCTATGAGTATCTGAGATAACAAGACCGTACCCTGAACCAGAAGGTTAGTTCAATGGCTAAGCACATGTTTTGCATGTGGAAGATCTGGGTTTGATTCTTGGTACTGCATGGTCCCCTGAGCACAGAAATGGGAATAGTCCCTAAGCACCATTCACTGTGCACCCTCCCAAAAAATAAATAAGGGAATGAAAGGAAACAGGCCTTATGATCTGAGAATATACCCTCAAACTCTAGCAGGGGTTGGGGACACAGTACAGACACACAACAGCCCAATCAGCCAAAAGGAAGAGTACAGAGATTTATCCAAAAGATAATAGAGTCTCCATATTATCCAGTGATTCTACTTCATGACATCTGCCCCCAATACACAAAAACACCCGTTCAAAAGGATGCATGTACACCTCTGTTCATTGTAGCCCTTAGTACAGGACATGGAAACAACCCAAATATCTAACAACAGGTGAACAGATAAAAATGCTGTGGCATATATACACAATAGAATACTATGCAGCTGTAAGAATAAAGCCTTCAGTTGCTGCAACTTGGATGGAACTGGAGGGCCTCTGGTTAAGAAAAATAAGTCAAAGGGAGAAGGATAAATATTGGATGCTGTTATTTATCTATAGGGAATAGGGGATAATCAGTATTAAATGATGACAAACCTTGGCCTTGGATTACAAAACTGAGATTACCAAGTAGATAACAGTAAAGGTGACATAGAAATGTGGTATGGGGTCTTTGTGGAGGTTATGTGTAGTAACTATATGCACATGTAAATAAAACAAGATAAAATTAATTGAAGTGTAAGTAAATTTTATTTAACAAACACATAAAGGAAGAAATAAAAACAAAATAGATGGTCGAAAAACCTTCAGCAAAGACTAACCATCCAAAGTTTCACTTTCACCAGAATGAAAAAGAAATATCTAAAAACAATAACAAGAGCATTGGAAACAGAATATCAGTGGACTAGCTATTAACATGTCAGTCCACCTTAACAGAAAATAAAGAAGAAAGTAAAAATGAGAAAATGTAACACAAGGAATAGAGGGAATAAAAAGATAAAAGAGTAGTTAGTAGATAAGGAAGAAAGAATAAGTAAATTCAACATAACTCTGCTTAGAGTTCATAAATGACAGGATAACAAAAGACTATCCAAAAAGACATGGGAATACTCAAATTAATAAAATACAGTGACTCCTAAACACAATAGTAAAATTAAATTCATACCATACACATAGTAAGTTTGTTTTTCAGGAGGAGGTGGATAGGAGACACTTAGCATTGCTCCAGTCTCTGCAGGAGAGAGGTAATTTGAAATTACTCCTGGTGATTCTCAGGGAAACATATGGGATGCCCAGGGACCAAACCTGGCTCAGCTGTGTGTAGGCCAAGTGCACCGCCTGCTCTGCTAACTCTCTCCAGCCCCTTCAAAGCTTTTCAAATTTTTATTAGTTTCTTAGTTATCTTAAACTCAGATACATGGGGCACAGCTGCTACCAGCTCTCCCTGTGTCCAGCTGATCATGAGGCGCCCATGAAGGAAGGAGGGTTCTAGCCCTGGGTCACCATCCCAGCAGAGCCTCACAAGAAGCCAGAGGAACCCCCACTCCATGAGGGCCGCCATTTTCAACATCTGGACTCCACAGCTCCTCAGAGCTCCACCCAGAAGAAAAGCTGATCTTCCCCCATTTCATGCGGCTGCAAAGTGGCTGCGCATCAATAAATGCATGTGCACTGCAGAGCCTGGCAAGCTACCCATGTCATATTTGTTATGCCAAAAACCAGTAACAATTATAAACCTCATTCCCATGACCTGAAGGAATGGTTTGAGGCTCTTCATGTTCTTGGAGTGAGCAGATTCCCTTGGGCTACACTAGCATGTGACAGGACGTATGGAGATGTTACTGGTGCCTGCTTGAGCAAATCAATGAACAACGGGAAGACAAGTGATACAAGTGATATCAAACACATTGTGCTAAAACGCTAGAACACCAAAGACATATTCTAACAAAAGGGAGAAAAAAATAGCCAACTTTAAAAGGAGTAATAATAATTAGATAGCAGACTTCCCAAAAACATAACTAGAAGAGAAAACCAGTGATTTCAAAGAGCAAACAGAAAGTACCGCTTTAAGACAATCATTTATTAGTAAAGTCAAAAGAAAATCATTTTCAGCTAAGCAAAGTAGAGTGTTAGCCAGTATGACTGTATCACTGTCTTCCTGTTCATCATCGATTTGCTCGAGCAGGTACCAGTAATATCTCCATATGTCCTGTCTCATGCAAGTAGAGCCCAAGGGCACCTGCTTGCTCCAGGAACATAAAGAGCCTCAAACCATTCCATCAGGTCATGGGAATGAGGTCTATAATTGTTACTGGTATTTGGCATATCAAATACGACACGGGTAGCTTGCCAGGCTCTGTTGTGCAGGTAGCATACTCTTGTAGTCATCTCTAAATCCAGCATTTATTGATGAACCACGCAAGCCAGGCTGTGATAGGCTGGTCTGCTGGGTGGAGTTCTGATGAGGGGAAGTCCATATGTGGAAACAGTTTTAAATATCACTAAGATAACTGATGATATGTACAGTGGGTAGAGCATTTGCCTTGCCTTAGTTCAATCCCTGGTACCCTATATGGTTCCCTGAACTCCATCAGAAATGATCCCTGAGCATAGAGCCAGGAATAAGAAAGCCTTGAGGTATGGTTCATAAACCAATAAATAAATAAATGAATAATATTAGTGAAATATTGGGTATTTTAAAGACTTATTTTCAAACACTTAATAATCCTGAAAACATAAAACAGGAAGAACTAAACAGAAATGAAAATACCATATATCAAAACCTATGGAGAAGAAGAAAAGAAATTGAAGAACATAGTACTGCTATTATTTATCATATTAGAAAACCAGACTGAACAATAAGCTGAGCATTAATCTTTTTTTTTTTGTAGCGAATTATTTTTTTTTAACATTTTATTATACCACCGTGAGATATACAATTACAACGTTGTTCACGCTTGGGGGTTTCGGTCACACAGTGTTCCAGCACCCCGCCTCCACCAGTGCCCCTCAGGACCACCCATGTCCCCAATTCCCTCCCCCTCCCACATCCCGCCTAAATGGCAGGTTCTTTATCTCCTCTCCTCTCTCTCTCTCTCTCCTCCTTCTCCCACACATTGTGGGTTGCACTACGTACACTTAGAAGCCATCATTTGCATTTTTTGTTTGTCTTTAATGCTCAGTTCTATGTTAGCATCAGAACTTTAGACATTTATTCACTCATGTTCCCTTCTCTATCTAAACCAACCTCTGACTCCCACACGCTTGTGGTAATTTCCACTTTTGGTAAGATCACCTAGTATATTTATGCCATGAGCATTAATCTTAAGATGAAAAAATGAACAAAATAACCCCAAAGGAAGGAAAGAATAAAGTTATAGCAGGCCATGAGAATGAACTTAAACAATAAATTTACATGAAATGAACTTACAATAGAGAAATCTGGCAAGGCTCAAAACACATTTTAAAACTGTCAAAGTTATCATAAAATAGGAAAGGTCAGGTGATAAAGCATGGAGTTTGGAGCAGTGTGTTGAGTGTCCACTCTGCCGTGGACCGGCTGCAGGCAGGGCCCTGACAAATGGGCAGCAGCTGCTGTTGCTGCATCACAGCTCCACCCCTGGACTGCTGAAGCCTAGTTCCCAGGCCTTAAGTGGCAATCCTTACAGCAGAAGTTCTGACAGGTATACTCTGATCATAATATCACCCCAACCCTATAATTAAACTGGACCTCACTGTTCCCATGGTGAAGATGGGATAGGGTGATAGGGTCCAATGGAAATGTTACTGGCCCCCGCACAAGCAAATCGATGAATAACGGGATTCAAGTGATCAAGTGATCACTGTTCCCATTTTACAAATAGGAGAAACAGATTTGGAGAATTTCTACTCATCAAATTATAATGTTTTAGAAGTGATTCAAGACCATATCTTTGTAACTTCACAGTCTGGCTTCTCAATTATCATATATATTCCTCAACTATAAAATAACAGGAAAATTACTATTAGTCAGTCAATATACTTGATACTCTGGAAAGCTATCTACTATATTCAAACTTTAGTACACATGTCTTTTTTAATGTGCCCTTTTTAATTTTTTAATGGCCCTTGATCATACACAGGAGTTCCCACTCCTATTGAAAATGGTAACCCACCCACCAACTAAGGCTGTGGACTTGGGAGAGGAAAGAGATGGCTCAAAGGACTGGAGCACATGCTTTTACATGTGGAAGGCTGGGTTCAATCCCCAGCACCACATGGTCTCTGAGTATTACCAGGTGTGGTCTGAAGATCAAAACTAAAAAAAAATGTGGATTTTGCAACTCAAAATAATAATAACTACAATATTTACTAGGTCCGTATATTTGCCAAGCATAGTGCGAAAGCTCTATTATTATCCCAGTATACAGAGTAAGAGCCTCAGATGCAGTGAAGTTCGGCTCTAGTAGTCATGAATGGACAGAGGCAGGATTCCAGCACAGGCCCTCCAGCACTAGAGCTCACATTCTTGTCCACACAAAATTCCTGAGGAGCCACTTCCTTATCAGCTGATTGGCCTGACAATAGCCACCCCCTGAACAGTGAAGCAGAAATAACACAAGGCAAGGAAAGCCAACAGCTTAGCCTCTGACAAGGTGATGATGGGAACTGGGGTTTGCAAAAACAGAGGCTAAAATAGGGTCAGGGATTCTTAAACATTCCCACCTGACACAGGCATCCTGGCAAGTACTGCCAGAAACGCCTCAGCCTCATAATGCGGTTGATTCTCTATTGCTTTTTGGGGAAACTTTTTTTATTTGTTTTTAGTTTAGCCATGGTGAAATTACAAAATTAATCACGACTGCATTTCAGGCATATAATCTTTCAACACCCATCTCTTCCCCTGTGTCCACTTTCAACCCCACCAGTACCCTACCTCCAGTGGCAACCCACACACTAGCCTAACCCTCTGAGGACACTTTTTTGGGTAAGTTTTTGTGCTGTGGTTTACAGTACTATTAATTGATAGGGCTCCATAGATTCCTGACCTCCCCAATCCCATGGGGCCACGGCCCACAGTTTAAGAAGTTATTGCCAATCGAGACACTCCCTTTTTCACAGCTCCTGTATAATTTACTCCATAAAGTCCTCAAGGAGCAGTCCTCCTTCCCACCTACCCACCCTCCATCGCCATCAAACCCTCACAAGTCGTCACGAGGACCAATGATATGTGCTTTACATGGAAGCTTAGTTTAAAAACCAAATCATTGCATTTCACACTGTATGAAATATGAAGAAAGGCATTTCAAAGAATCTAACAAATAAAAATGTAAAAAAAAGAGGCAGGAGCTCACATTACTCAGTGCAACCAGTCTAGCCTTGAACTTCATTCTTTGGAATTCTTGAAATATCAGTGATGGAAGCATAAAAGACCAATTAATCAGGCTATTTGTTCTGAGTGTGAGTCACTGTTGCCATCTGCAGTTAAAAACAGGACCTGCAGTGCTATCCAACATAACAGTATGGCTTGGAACAGAGTTCCCAGGAGATGAGGTGCCCCGGGACCCAGAAGCTTGCTACCTGAGTGCAGGTAATGAGAGGGTTACCTGCAAGATCAGCTCTTTTTCTACCACCTCTTCTGTCTTGCTGATGAGACGCTTCTGCAAAGTGTGGATTTTCTCTATCAGCTCAAAGGTACTGGGGTCGCTAGCCTGTGAGAGAACAAAATGAAGCAGCTGAACCATGTTTGAAGCACTGAGGTCCCAGAGTAAAACACTCACTGTTCAATGACAATCTACCGTCAACCTCCAGGCCCAGTACAGAGAGAAGCAGAAGCCCCACAAAGCATACCAATGAGGATGATCATCAAACTAGGTGAAAGTTTAGCTAATGGCTTGGCTTGTGGCTCTCGTTAACCAATCAAGAGGAAATGAGTATGCATATTGCACCAGTGGGAATAGCATTGATAATGATGGTAACAATAACAATGATCATAAGTGCTAGACAATATCCCTGGCCCTTTAACACCATGCAAACCCCGCCCAAAACGTCATCAAATCTGAACGATGTGACAGCCCAGGATAGATGTCAATCTTCCACTTTGACAGATTAAGCAACTAAGACTCAAAGGATTGCTTCCTACTCTGGGGAGGGACAGAGCTGCATCCAAACCCATGGGAGCAGACTTTGTTACTAATCTCTGTAGGAGCCAAACAGGGTTCCTTAATTCAGTACTTCTCAACCTTCTCAGACCTTCAGAATATCCTAAGGGTGTCAGTTGTGAAAACCGAGTAGACTGTGGGGCAATGCACAAGACTACAAGGGTTGAGCATTAGGACAGAGATGATCAAAGAAGATGAGAAGCTGGACCCTAACTCATTCAGCTTCAGGAATCCTCTTTTGGAGGGCAAGTGATAGTATGGTGGGTAGAGCACCTGCACTGTAAGTGGCTAACTAGGGTTCAATCCCCCATTACTCCATGTGGTCCTTTGAGCCCACCAAGAGTGACCAACAGTGATCCTTCAATGCAGAGTCTGGAGCAAGCTCTGAGCACAATCAGGTATGGCCCAAAAAACCAAAAAGGAAAGAAAGAAAAGAAAAGAATCCTTCGTTTTTTGGTGCTTGCCAACAAGGAAAAAGTTGACTTCTGTCTCTGATGAAGAAGGTTTCCAGGATGTGGACTTCTGCTAATAACTGTGAGCAGAACACGATCATGGCATTTAGCACTCAGATGGAGTTATCAATCCGTAAAGCATGGCTGTGCCCTCGGTAGCTATCTGTGTACCATTCAGGCAAGAGCAACAGTGATAAACTGATAATTTGTCCTATAGACTTCGAGCCAAAGCGTCACTTCAACTGTACTGACATTTTGAATTAATCTAACAGCTAAATATTTTCAACGACCTCCCAGTCTCTCTATTTTCCAATTTTTTAATAGAAATTGACATGGAATTGGAAACTTGAAAGATTTGCTTGGAAACACATGGAATAAGCTAATGTGACAGTAAACGGATTTTAAATCTTCAGCTCCACTTCCCTGGACATATCCATACTGTTGTTAGTTTTGTAAACTGCACCACTCTTGGCATTTGGAGACAAATTAAAGTGAGGCACCAAATGGGTGTGGGGGAGGGGGTGGAGATTCCATTGACTCTGACTTTTGCTTAAGAAACCCTGAGCAGAGCCAACCGATATCCATATATTGGGATTAGATTTGGCACACATCCACTTGGCAACACTGTATGTTGTTAAAATTCAGGCCTCGTGTTTACATAACAATTTATAATGCATTATCCTTAATGCTCTCTTCATTAAAAGGAGAAAAAATAAAATTGAAAAACAAAAGCCAACTTGGCGGGTTTTCTCCTTTGCCCTGCTCTTGTTTATATCACTTTCAGAGACTCTCCCAACACCCTCGCTGCAATTTAGTCACAGCCCTTTCGGCACCCACGTGGCCAAGTGCAGCTCAGAGTTGACCATTTTGACCATTTTTTTTTTGGTCTTAAATATACAGAGATTGTCTTCAGCTGTTATCTGCCATGCTGGTGGCACTGTCTAGAATAAAAGTCAGAAAATATGATGTTAATAACCTGATGCCTATCAATGGGATTCTGACCGTGTCTCTCACACCCAAGAGACAGGGCTAGTTCATAAATACCCATTTCCTGCCCAAAGTAAAAGGATGCAAAACCCAGCTGAAAATTGAGAAAGGTGCTGGTAGCTGATGTAACTTGATGCAATGAGCAAGCCAAGGCTAACAGAGCGTGGCAGGATGCCGGGCTGAGCTAGCAGCCACCTAAACCAGAAAAATCAGTGTTGATGGGTGAGGCCAGTTCACCAGGATCGCTGGATCTTTAGACACAGAAGATTTTGTCCTAGGTTTTTTAAAAAGACAAAACCCAAGTCAGCCATCTGGTTGTGGAGGGATCCAATTTACACTTGATTCTGCTTTACATCTGAGGTGACAATTTGCATAGTATTAAATAAAACTGTGCTTCTTAGAGTGCCTGAGGAGGGAGGGAGGGAGCAGGGGAGACTGGCGGGAGGAAGGTTCCACCAGATGCTCTTACCTCGAGCTTCCTCCATCTGTGCACATTCATGGGGTTCTCCAGCTCCTCCTCCAGGGCCCGGCAGCGGGTCCTCTCCTTCAAGAACTCTCTTTGCATGTGAAAAAGCTCCTGCCTGAATAAGATAAAATTTTCTTTTCCAAGAAATCCTTTGACCACTTGAATATCCTATCTTTAAGTAGTTATATACACACGACATCTGTTTTAGTAAAAAGTGGAATTAGGAAGGGTTGGAGAGCTAGGTCAATGGTATACACAGGAGGCCTGGAGTCGATCCCCAGCAAATCATGGGAAGAAAGGAAGGAAGGAAGGAAGGAAGGAAGGAAAGAAGGAAGGAAGGAAGGAAGGAAGGAAGGAAAGAAGGAAGGAAGGAAGGAAGGAAGGAAGGAAGGAAGGAAGGAAGGAAGGAAGGAAGGAAGGAAGGAAGGAAGGAAGGAAGGAAGGAAGGAAGGAAGGAAGGAAGGACGGAAGGAAGGAGGGAAGGAGGAGGGAGGGAGGAGGAGGGAGGGAGGGAGGGAGAGAGGGAAGGAAGGAAGGAAGGAAGGAAATAGGAAGAGGGAGGGAGGGAGGAAGAGAGGATGGAAGGAATGGAAGAAAGAAGGAAGGAGGGAGAAAAGGAGAGAGGGAAGGATGGGACGGATGAGAAAGGGAGTAAAGAAAGGAAGGAGGGGACAGAGGAAAGGAGGGAGGGAAACGAGCCATTTGGGCAAGACCTTGGTGATAGTGATTCTTTATTTTTCTTTTAAATTTAATATTTTTATGGTGATTCTTATAGAGATTAAACTCCGACTTTAGTTTTGCTTAAATAAACAAGAAGGGCCTGGAATGGGTAGGACATTTGCCTAGTACTCAACCAACCCAGGTTTGATCCCGGCATCCCATATGGTTCCCCAAGCACTGCCAGGAGTAATTCTGAGTGCAGAACCAGGAGTAACCCCTCAGCCAAGTGTGACCCAAAAAAGCAAAAAATAAATCACTTGATCACTTGATCACTTGAATCCCGTTATTCATCGATTTGCTCAAGCGGGTGCCAGTAACATTTCCATTGGCACCTATCACGTGCCAATGTAGCCCAATGGCATCTAGTTGATTCAGGAATATGAAGAGCCACAAACTGTTCCTTAAGGGTCTTGACAAGGAAGTCTGACCATCTTGTAGGTGGGCGGCCACGTGCTCTTTGATCTAGTCAGTAACAGCTCTAGTCCAGGAGTGGTCTCCAAATCACATTACATGTCCAGCCCTACTGATTTTCGATGCCTTGGCAAACGAGACAGCATCCCTTTCTGGAATAGCGACGGAGGTCGGAACTCCAGATTCCTTCTCTCACTTGAGTGAGGTGTGATATTCCAAGCATAGCTCTTTCAATTTCTCTCTGGGGAGACCCAAATAACATTCTCATCCTGCTTTTATAGGGCCCAGGTCTCTGAGGCATATATTAACACAGGGAGAACAGTGGAGTCAAAGAGATGTGCCCAGAGCCAGAGGTTCTTTGTCCTATTAGCTATTTCTTCGATGTCTTTGAAGGCATTCCATGCCGTTCTCTTCCTCCTGCACAGCTCAGGTTTTAGGTTGTTCATCATGTTGACTACTCGACCTAGGTACACATAACTGCTGCATTCAGAGATGTTTGTTCCATTGAGAGTGAATGGGGCCTCTAGAATTAGTTCATTTTTTCATAAACATAGTTTTCTTTAGATTCACAGCTGTAGACCTATCTTTCCACAATCTCGGTCGGAAGTCAGCCAGCATTTGTGTGGCTTGTCTAATAGTGTTATTAGAACAATGTCATCAGTGAAGCGGAGGTGGTGTAGATGCTGACCATCAATCTTAACTCCCATTCCTTCCCATTCTAATTGTCGAATGATGTTCTCAAGGGTGGCGCTGAAGTGTTTTGGTGAAATGGTATCACCCTGTCGAACCCCTCTTTTGACATCAATGATCACTTCCTTGTATAATGGTGAGATCCTGCTGGTGAATCCGTAATACAGCTCACAAAGGATCTTGATGTATTAGGTTTGAACACCCTGTTTGGCTAGGGCTTCGATGACTGCTTCAGTCTCCACAGAATAAAAGGCTTTCTTTAAATCAATGAACATGAGTCAGAGCGGCACCTTGTACCCCCTACAAACCTCAATGAACTTGGTTACCATGTGGATATGGTTGATTGTGCTGAATCCTTTCCGGAAGCCAGCTTGCTCGCATGGTTGTCCTTCATCTAGCGTTCTGCCAATCCTGTTCAGGATGACTCTTGTAAACAGCTTGTAGATGACGGACAACAGGCAGATGGGATGATAGTTGCCATTGTCGTGAATGTCTCCCTTCTTGAACAGTAGAACTGTCCTGCTGGTTTTCCATTGGGAGGGCACCTTGCATTTGGACAGGTAGCATGTGAAGAGCCGAGCTAGTGTATTGATGAGTACTGATGGCAGATTCTTCAGGTGTTCAGGTCTGACTTTGTCTGGGCCTGGTGCTGTTCCCTTCTTTACTGATGAGATGGCATGTCAGATTTCAGAAGGGAGAACGTTGGGAATGACATATCCATCCGTGGAATTTGGTATGTGGGCAGGTGGATGTGGCTATCAAAGAGATCTGAGTAGAAGTCATGGATAATCTTCTCCATTGCCTTTATGGAAGATGTGATAGATCCATCAGGGTGTCAGAGGGCAGTCATCTTGGTCTTATAGTTGGCGAAGGACAGAAGGGCGGTGCGAATGCTTTTCCCGGCTTCTGCTGCATCTTCCAGTATTTCTGCTCTTCTGTCTTTAAGGTCTTCTTTTATCACTTCTCTGCACCGCTTTGCCAGCTTGGACGTTAGCATTTGGTCTCCTGAGGCTCGCGCCTTGCCACGTTGGCGAACAAGCTCAAGAGTTTCTGAAGACAGGCGTCCTTTTGTGTCTTTCTCTCTCTTGGCATTCTTTGCACAATCATGGAGGTGCTGAACCAGTCGGTTGTATTCTTCATCAATGTCATCAATGGTGGTATCTTCCCATGTTGCTGCAATGGTGCCAAAGAGTTCCCAGTTGGTGGTCGTTCTGGGAGTTCTCTTCTTAAACTATGCAACCTTTTCTCCCCATTGCGGGAAGTAGAATTTTGCACAAAAGGAGACAGTGGTCCGATCCTGTTGGAATTTGGGGACGACAGCAACATTGGTCAGACAAAACTGTCGTTTGAAGATGATGTGGTCAATTTCATTGTGGAACTGTCCGCCAGGAGATTCCCATGTCCAATGTTTCCCTTCAGCCTTCTGGAACTGTGAGTTCCCATGAATGGTCTTGGTGGACATGATGAACTCAGAGAGTCTCTCACCCTGTTCGTTCCATTCTAGGCCATGGGTCCCGATGTGGTGTTCTTCAGCCGATCTTCTCGGTCCTATCTTGGCATTAAAATCACTGACTATGATCTTGTAGAAGGTGTGATCTTTTTTTATAGAACTCCAGTTCCATGTAGAATTTCTCAATTTCACCTTCCTTGTATGTGGATGTTGGGGCGTAGACAATGAAGATAGGAATTTCTGGCAGTGGGCCACATCTCTTCAAGTGTAATCGTCCTATCCAGTTTGTTAGGCATTCAAATGAATCAATGTTGACGGCCATGTTCATGTTGACAAGGACACCAACACCACCGACACCACCTGTTTTGTCGCATGTTCCAAGGAACAATTCTTCTCTGGTGTCAAATACAGAGTGATGTGACTGATGCCTCCTCGTCTCAGTCAGACCAATGATGTCATACTTGATCTTTTGCGCTTGCACCATCAGATCCTCGATATATGAAAAATAAATAAATTTTTACAAAACCAAGAATGGCCCAATAGATGATTCAAAGGGCTGGAGCACTTGAACTGCACACAGGAATCCAAGGTTTGAGCCCCAGCACGATATGGTCCTCCAAGCACCACTAGGAGTGAGCAAAACAATTATAGAAAGGCCAAACTTTCAAAATCATGATTCTGGATACCCAGACTTTAAGAGTATATGGGAAAAACAGGAAAGAGGTAAACTGTGCCAGGTTTGCCATGCTTTTATCTTGCCACCAACATCTCATTGGCAGCAAGAGAATGACCTGTGTCTCGCCACAAGGTCTGGCACCTGCCAGCAGGCTCCTGAGGCCCAGGTGTCAGATCACCTTACATCAGACACTGTGGTGTGGGTGCAAGCAGGTGTCCTTGTGGCACTGCTGCCCTGATTGCCCCTGGAATCACCAGGCCACTTGGACCACAAGCCTTTGCCTAGATCTTTCCCAGAGGGAGTCAGCCTTAATTGGACTAGCATTGGGGTTTCGTAAGTTTGAAAGTTCTGCTGAGCATTCTAATGAGCCACCAGAATTGAGAAGCACCAAACTGCTGTGATATGCTGTTCTTTGGTTTGGTTTTTTTGTTTTTTGTTTGGGGGCCACACCGGCAGTGTTGCTGACTTGGTTCAGGGATCACTCCTGGCAGGGTTCAGAGGTTAAACCCAGGACTGCTGTGTGCAAGGCCCTACTCACTGTCCTATCTCTCCAGCACACAGTGACATTTTATGTCACACTCCATGACTGTTCAGAGGGCTGACTCAGGCCAGAAGCACTAGCTCCAGCTCAAACTGCTTGTAAAAACCATACAAAGGGATCTCTAGCTAATAGTGAGCTACTACAGTCATCCCCAGGACCCTGTAAGCCGGCCCCCCTACAGAGAAGCTTTGTTGCAAGGCAGGGAAGAGAGAAACCCTCCGTTGACAGATACTGGTAAGATATTATTATCTGTCCTCATCTGCTCAAGTGTGCAGATTACTAATATAACCATCTCTTTTTACTTAATTGCTTCATTTAAACCAATAATACAACTTCCCCTCATTAGCAAGACAAACCATTAGAATTAACTGCATGGTGTTCACTCAACGGGAGCTCAGACCAAGCTGCTTAGAATTAAAAGCATATTTTTAACACTTCGATTTTCTACAGTGTCATGGGAAGAGTAAAAAGCATTAGCAACCATGATTGATGGCTTATTTTAATCTCATCTCTATATTGGGTGCATGAGGTATATTTTCACCTTTGATTTTAACCACACATCTTGTGTTCAGAAAAGTTAGACTATTGGACCAAGGTCACACAGCTTGGAGGTGGCCAGACTGATATTTGATTTTATGATTGCTTGCACCAATACCTTGATTAAGTTGTCTTTACATTGAAAAGAAAATCAATTATTAATAAACTAGCGATATTTTCAGCAAAGGGTCAAATTTGGTCATTTGTTTTGATGAGAACAATAACTCAGGCCTGGCAAGTTTAGTGATGGCCTTGGAGATCATTCAATGGCTACTTAGTATAAATCCATTTATCTTCAAAATGCCAATGGTGTTATCTCTGAGCAGTAAACTAGGAGTCATTTTTTAACACCTGCTTTATATTTTTTTCTGCATTTCCCACATTTTCTACAATGAATTTGGATTACTTTCATCATCTGAAAAATGAGCAACTCTTTAAAAAAAAACAGTATTGATTTCTCTTTGATAGTGGCAACTTCTCCTGCCTAGATATTTTCAGTGCATCTAAAGAGCAAACAGCTATCTTCTAAATTCCATTAACTGAAAACGTTGACCCCAAAAGCCCTGGTCCCAAGGCGGAAACAGTTTTTCTTCACCTCCTGGTAGGGAATCAGAGAGCTGAGAGACAATGGAGCCCTCTTCCTCCTTTTCCTGCAAATGCCTGTACAAAGCATGGGGATCTTTTCCCCAAGGGAAGTAGCTCTTGTATAATGTAAGATTTAAAAGAGGAGGCACAAAAGCTACAGTGAAAGCTGCATGAAGATAAACCAAAAAGTGAGATATAAAATCTGACTCCCTTCTAAGGAAACAGAGTTTTCAAATAGTGATAAAAATCAAATTTTCCCCCTTTGATTCTGTGTGTAATTCCAGGAAAAAGATGTGCAAATGTTACCAGGATTAAATTTAAATATTGATGATCCATCTATTGCATGCTGCCTTATTAAAGAAATTCTAAAGCACCTGTTAAAATTGTTTTTTCTGAATTATAATGACTTTGGTTAGTGATTTGACTTGAAATTTTAAAAAACTGGAATCAAGCTGTTGCTTTTTTAATAGAAATCATTCCAGGTAGAGTTTGGACTGCAGCAGATTGGGGTTAGGCCAGCAGTGCTGGGGGGTGAGTGGAGGGGGTGCTATACCTGGCAATGCTCAGGGAGCTCACTGGGGGCCATTGCGACTACACCCAGTGGTACTCAGGGACATCGGCATTATACCTGAGGAGCTGGTGGAGAGTGGGGGCATTTAATTCCAGGTCCCAATCCAGAGTCTGGCACATGTTAAGGATGTGACCTACTACTTTAGCTATCTGATTCCCAGAATAAAATAAATCCGTTTTGAAAACCTCTTTGCATTTGTTTACATTCCCCAAGAGTAAACTGATGCATTTTTTTATGGGAATGAGTTCAATGGACTCATTCTGAAGTATGGAGATTTTGAAATATAAAAAATTCTGAAAAATGAAAATTTGTCATAATTTGTTGGTAACAACAATATATTAAAACACTGCTCTATAGGATTTGATAAAGACTTTCAATGTCCAACAAGAGGATCCAACACTCATTTCTGGAGCTCTGAGGCAGCGCCTGTTACCTTAGTTCATCGACATTGGCCACACTCCTGGCAAGGATCCCCTTTCTCGAAGCTTCTTGATCTCAAGTTTGAGGAGTCTCATGTCCTCCAACCTCTGATTATACTGGTTCTCGCCCTTATTCAACACAGACTGTTGGATCTTTATCTTCTCATACAGCAAAGCTAACTCGTCGTTCCGCCGAACAAGCTGAGACCCAAGGATATCTCTCTCACTGATGACCTAGAAAGGTAGGAAAGTGAGGCCAAGTCCCATGTGTCATTCTGGCCGCTGCATTCACTGGGTCAGTTTATGTTCCCCTGTACTGAGTGCCCATGGGCAGGACTCTGGAAACAACCAACACTGGAAGCCTCCTACAAAGTAGAAAACTCATTGGAAATGGAAACAGAACCAAACCGCAATCCATCCTTGTCACCCTTCTCTTCCTTCTCCTCTTCTTCTTCTTCCTCCTCCTCCTCCTCCTCCTCCTCCTCCTCCTACACTACCCTCTCCTCTGCATCATCATTCAATATTTCTTGGTTCATCAGTATTTGCTTTCCCCAACCCCCAGCCACTTTTTAGTTTGACTTGCCTGCTCGGAGACCACACCCAACTGGGCTCAGGGTTTACTCCTGGCTCTGTGCTCAAGGATCTCTATTGGCACCAGGGATCAAACCCAGGTCAGCTGCATGCAAAGCAAATGTTATACTATTGACCCAGCCCCTCCAACCCATCTATAAAACATAAATTGTTATGCTTGAATGCCTTTATGGTGGTCTAGCTGTCGCCAAGTGCATCCACTCCTTGATGTTTTATGCTAGCCAGATGCTTTTTTTCAACCTTCCAGATCTCTGAAAGCATTTAAGTTTTTAACTCCCCAATGAGGTTAGAGTTAAGTACACTTGGGAGCAAGCACTTATGTTATTCTAGGACACAGTTAGGCTTTCTAAGGACAAGGACTCTATTTTCTTGTTCACCAACATGTCCCCAGTGTCCAGAAGATGACAGACACATGGTACTTGTAATACTTCCCAGATGAGTGGAATAAATGAATAGTAAACAATTAATTTACAGATTAATACTGTGCCAGTGAATTGAATGGAAAAGCTGAGGGCAGAATGAGTGTGTGCTAGGGTTAGAGCAAACACTATGTCTAAGGAGAGGTGTGCAGGAGATGCCCTTACCTGGTCCAGTTCCTTCTTCTGCCTCAGCCTCTCCCCATCAGCCTCAGCAATGATCCGCAGGAGTTTTCTCTCCTCAGATTCCTGCTTTTCAATGAAGTGTTTGGTCTCCAGGGCCTGCGTTCTCAGCTTCTGCAGTTCAGCCTGGCAATGAGCAAAAGATACTGACAATGTCACTCTGAAACAGCACAAACCAAGACTAGGAGGCCCAGATTTAGATGCACAGTTGTGCTTCTTAAACCTTCTTCATATGTTTCATTTAACAGGGTTTGATCATCTCACGAGCAAAACAAGCTTCTCTTTCTCTCGCTCTCTCACAAGGCAGCAATGAACATGATGATGATAATGTTTATTCTATGAGCTGTGCCCGTGAGGGATTCCCATCATTTTTCTATATATGTTGTAGCAAGGGATTCATTGTTATTCAGCACCACTTTTCTTACCAACTAAACAGAAGAACTCACAAAGAAGAGTGCAGAGGAGAGAGGGCTTAGGACAGTTGAGGGGTGAGGCTAGACAATCCCATTCCTGTAATGGCCCAAACATCACCAGCACATCAAGTGAAAAAAGAGAAAAGCTCACTACAAATAACACTTAAATAAGTGAAGGTAACAACTAAATGTCTACATCCTATGCAACAGCATGATGGAACAGAAGAGACATGATACAGACGGCGTATTGATCCTACTCCTGGATGAAAGGATAAGCAATGAAAAAGTATCCAAATACCAGATGCAGGTAATACTTAGTCAAAATCTTAATTACTCCACAAACAATGACTGATGTCACAAAAGGTCAGAGGTCTGGGGTGGTTGGGGAGGCACACTGGGAGAGTGCAGATCCCAAAGGTCTTGAAATCAGAAGAACATGGGAGAAGGAGGGTTGTCGATTATCAAGTTTCAGAAGGAAAACTTCCCCCATTAAGGACACAACCACTTAGATTCTACAAACATGAATATGGTAGCCAATAATATCCCAGGCATGATCCTGGAAATTTTGCAAGAGTTTTCTCCCCATTTCACAAGTGCAATTACAGAGATAAATAAGAGGAGATTAACTCACCCCCTTGAAGTAGCAAAATTGAGATTACAAGCCAGTTTTTTTTGATTCTGAAGCCAGTGACCTCTCTACTGTCACCACCCAATAGTTCAGTCAGATACAGAACATGAGCATGACTTGAGTATTTACCATGCACTTGATATGACAAATATGGAAATGCCACCTACTGTGGCTTAAGAGGTCATGGGAGTACCCAGGAGTGAGTTTCACTTTCAGTCTGATGTTTGAATTGAGACTCACAGACATGGGGCAGAGCTGCTATTGGCTCTCCCTATGCCCAGCCACTCACAAAGCGCCTGGGAGGGATGGCGGATTCTAGCCCTGGCCTGCCACCCCAGCAGAGCCTCGCAACAAGCCAGAGGACCCCCACTCCATGAAGGCCTCCATTGTCCACATCCAGACTTCCCCCTCGTCAGACTCACAGCAGACCAGCCTATCACAGCCCGGCTCATGCGGCCACTTTGGTTCATCAATAAATGCTGGATTTAGAGATAACTACAAGAGTATGCTACCTGCACTGCAGAGCCTGGCAAGCTACCCATGTCGTATTTGATATGCCAAATACCAGTAACAATTATAGACCTCATTTCCATGACCTGGTGGAATGGTTTGAGACTCTTTATGTTCCTGGAGCAAGCAGGTGCCCTTGGGCTCTACTTGCATGAGACAGGACATGTGGAGATGTTACTGGTGCCCGCTCGAGCAAATCGATGATGAACGGGAAGACAGTGATACAGTGATACAGTTTGAATGGAAGAATCAGTCGGGGTCCATGACAGGCATTTCCAAAAAGCTTGGAATATATTTAGGAGAGGAGGCATTCAACACTAGCTCACTGAGTGAAGGCATGTTAACTATAAAGTTTCTGATCAGTCAGCAAAACTTCCAAAGTGATTGGGTTAGAGTGTTAGGTAGGGAATGTCAGGAGAGAAAATTATTAAAACCACTGAGTTGGACTATGATGATGGGGCCTTGCATACCACACACAGTATATTGTGTACAATGGGGAGTCACAAAGGGAGAGACCAATATGTCTTTGAGAGGACCCAGGCCCAGAGGGGGAAAGAAGAATATTACTACAGACTAGGTTAGCATCAAGAAAACACTCCAGAGAAGCTCTGCTGCCCCACGCCTGAGATTACAAAGGAGAAGACAAAACTTTTCAAAGGCTTGTAGGCAGTCAATGACCACGAAGATTTTTCTCCCTTAGAGACACAATGGGACCTCATCTCCATTCACCTAGAGGTGTCACCAGGCAACAGAAACCCCCTTATTTGTAAGTGCCATGAACCAAGTCAACTCTAGTTGAGATCTGCCTCTAACCCGTAAAGACAGGAGTCATTAACTCCATTTCTCAAACCTACCCGAACAGCAGGAGATACCTGCTCCTAGTGATAGATGCATAATGTCAAAATTAAATGCAGCCAGCTACTGTAAAACCAAGGGCTTCTTTCATGACATTTTGTTTGCTCATTCATGAAATGTGTTTTTGGTCTGCGGATAAGCAAGAAGAAATACTTATCAAGAAAAGAGCTGGTCTAGTGTTTACCACTTCGGGGATTGCCTGTGAGGGAAGAGAGCGAAGAGCCAGCCTGTTTCTATAATCACTTAAGGTGACAGAGAAGACAGCAATGAAATACCTGTTTGTCTCATTCTTTCTTTAATAAAACTTTTATTTTCCCAGATGTGCGACACTCACTTGCCTGTTCCTAAGTGCCAAGAGCTGATCAGAATCCATCAGCAGAACAAAATGAAACCCCTGTTATATTAAAATGCAATCAACGGTGTGTAAAAGTATCTGTCTGAAATGTAAAACCATCCATGCATTTGGCATTGCTGAGTGGTTGGGGTTTTGGGTATTTTTTTTTCCTTTTGCTTTTGCTTCCACCTCCCCCACCCCCATAATCTATCAAAATTCTGAGTGGTCTCCTTATGTCATAAATTTATGGGCTGTAAACAAGATGTGGCATTAGACATTGGCAGCAAATGTTAACATCAACAAAATACCTTGGGTATAATGCATTTAGCAGCTATAAATCTGAGCTGTCTTGCCCAGGAAAAGGTGGTAACAACTACTCTGCTCCCAAAAGCCCATCAAAGCAGTGTTGTGGGTGGGACCTGAGATATTAGCATCTATCGAAGTGTGACTGACTGTAATATGATGGCATGCACACTCTTTAATCACTGCCCCCACAATTATAGTCGTGTGATACAGCTTGATGGAATACATATTACCTCAGGGGTGCAGCCCTAGGCAAATCACAAGACCCACACTGGCAGAATGGATCCTGGCCCATTTAAACATGATCCTGTCACCCCGAGGGACTCCAAGAAGCCACCTCTTTCCGCCAGCAACACAAACAGGGTCTCCTGAACTCTTAGGCCTTCTCCCTCTGTCCCTCTCTGGTCTGTTTCCATCCATGCCATTCTAGAGAGCCCACAAGTAAAAAGGCCTGGAAGTGAGTTGCTAACGTGATGCTATGCCCTGAACATAGAGAATCTGTTGCTGAATTATTCACCGAGAATCAAAGGCCTGTCAGATTGGCATGGGGTGATTGGGAAGTGACGAGCCAGACCTGGGGGCTTGTTAGGACTGGAAGGCACACTCCAAATGAGATGACTCCTTCAGTGCTGATGAAACAAGACGGGCCAGAATAGGCAGACTAGCACGGAAGCAGTGGCATCTACAAAGAACTATTGACATTCTGTCAGGACCATAATGTGCTGACAACATCTAGAATCCTCAGGCAACAGTAGAGCCTTGTAGCCACTGAAAGGGGAGGGAAATGTGGAAAGAGCCAGGTTTTTCTGCAGAGGGGGAACGACCGAGGCTGAGGATGATCTCCTATGGACAATTGTCTGTAAGCTTAGAGAAGTTGAAAATTAGGTCACCCTATCAAAGGGTATCTCGCTGCATACTACAAAGTATGCAGACCTTGCAACTGCAGGCCTGCATACTTTGTAGAACTTTCCATAATCAGCTAAATGTCTATTGGAGTAAAGGCACCAGAAAATCTATCCTTTCCTCCAGTTTTGGTTGACAAACTTTCTGCAACAAAACTCCAGAGACCCATGTAGAACATGGCTCAAATTTAAGGCTAAAAAAGGTTAGAACTCAAGAGTTGAGCTGTCATATTTTCCTAAAGGATGTCCAACAGGGGCTGGAGCAATAGTACAGTGGTCATGGAGCTTGTTTTACACACAGCCGACCTGGGTTTGAACCCCGGCACTTCATATAGTACCAGGAACCTCTCCTGAAATAGTTTCTGAGCATTGCCAGGTTTGGCCCAAAATACAAAACAAAAGGGGAAATGGGGCACTGGTGGAGGGATGGGTGCTGGAATACTGTATTACCAAGAACCAATTATGAACACCTTTGTAATTGTATGTTTCATGGTGGTATAATAAAAAATTTAAAAAAAAAAAGAATGTCAAGTAGGCATGGTAACAAGTCAAGTTTACCCTGTAGAGGCATTGTTGAAATTTCCCCATTATCCTGGAAGCAAAAGTTCTCTATTTACACAATAAAGCTATAAAGAACAGAAGCAGGAAATTCTTCTGCATCATACATAGGAGGTTTAGCATTACTCTTTCAAACTTTTATTCTTACAATTCTGATAAATGATAGCTTTCCTGAAAGCCAAATAGTGTAAGAACTTTATCATTTAAATTTTGTTACTACAACTCCTGGCAGAGCTCGAGGACCATATGGGATGCCGGGATTGAACCTGGGTTGGCTGTGTGCAAGGCAAACGCCCTACCCGCTGTGCTATCGCTCCAGTCCCCAGGTCGTTGATTCTTTTGAAGTTAATTTATACACACATATAACATATATATATATACACAAATATATATATTATATGTATATATAGTGTATTCCCCTGGGATGAACCCAGGGCCACGGCAGAGCCTGGAAGGCTACCCGTGGTATATTCAATATGCCAAAAACAGTAACAATAATGGACCTCATTTCCAACAAATGGAGACGTTACTGGTGCCTGCTCAAGCAAATCGGTGAACAATGGGAAGACAAGTGACAAGTGATACAAGTGAACCCCCCAATTATACGTCAAGCAGGAGTCCTATTCCTCTTCCTCATTCTTGCCTTTGTGGGAAACTGGGGGGAATAGTGCCCTATTTTCAGCATCATAAGCACTCAACTTCCTATACTCCATGACCAAGGCTGTCCAAACCCAGGTTTCCTCATTTAGATCTAAGAAGAAACCCTTTGTCTTTTATGTCCACAAGCTGCCAACTCTGCAGGCCCTGTATCAAATATCAGAGTTTGGTTTCCCTTTAGTTTATAGTAGTAGTAGTAGTAGGAGGAGGAGGAGGAGGAGGAAGAGGAGGAGGAGGTAGTAGGTAGTAGGTAGTAAGTAGTAAGTAGTAAGTAGTAATTAGAAAGTAGTTAGTAGTAGCAGCAGTAGTAGCAGTAGCAGTAACGGTAGAATAGCAGTAGTAGTAGTTAGTAGTAGCAGTAATAGCAGTAGCAGTAGCCAGTAGCAGTAGCAGTAGGTGGTGGTGGTGGTGGTGGTGGTAGTAGTGGTGGTTGTAGTAGTGGTGGTGGTAGTAGTGGTAGTGGTAGTAGTAGTAGTAGTTGTTGTTGTTGTTGTTGCAGTTGTAGTAGTGGTAGTGGTGGTAGTGGTAGTAGTGGTGGTGGTGGTAGTGGTAGTAGTGGTAGTGGTAGTGGTGGTAGTGGTAGTAGTAGTGGTAGTGGTAGTAGTAGCAGTGGTAGCGGTAGTGGTAGTAGTGGTAGTAGTGGTAGTGGTAGTGGTAGTAGTGGTGGTAGTGGAGTAGTATATTTCTTTGGAGCAATATGTGTAAAAGTCAGTTGATGGAAGGTATAATTGAAACAAACATTAACTGAAGTAAAACTCTGCAGATTAGACATAATATCTCTTCTGATAAGGTATTGCTTACTCTAAAGTCAAAACTTAAAGTAGAAGGCAGTTAATTCTACCTTGAACCCCAAATGTACTAATAATAAATCTTCTGAATATAACATTACTCAGGAAAGTAAGAGGTGAGGGTCTTTGTCACCCTCTAAAAGGGATGAGAGACCTACCAACTCAAGTTCACTGAAGACGGCCTAATGTAAGTCCAGAAGGCCATGGATGAAGAAACGCTTAGAATGAGATTCTTCTGTGTTTCATTCAGTAATTACACCTCAATCCACTATAAGATCAAAATGAGAGAAAGCTGCCTTTTATACAGCTATACCACTGAATAAATGGGGGTGGGGAGGGAGCAGAGATAAAAAATTTTTCAAACCTTATAAAAACATTTTATTCTTTTCCTTTTTTTGGTTAGTTTTCTTGTGCTAAGGGCTTATGCCTGGTTCTACACTCAGGAATCACTCCTGGTGGTGCTGGGGTACGTTTATGGTGCTGAGCATTGAACTGGGGTCAGCAGCATGCAAGAAAGCACCTTACCTCCCTCCACTATCTCTGTAAGGGTTGCTAAGGATCTTGTTCTATTTTGTTTGGGGGCCACACCTCATTTACAGCCAAGGGCTTTCTCCTGGCTCTGTGATCAAGAATCACTCCTAGTGGTGCTCAAGAGACCACAAAGAGTGCTGGGGATTGAACCCAGGACAGCTGTGTGCAAGACAAGGACCATACCTGCTGTACTATTGCTATGTCTCCCATTAAATTGTTTTAATGCAGAATGTTCTGCCGTTTTCTTGAACAAGCTGGAATGGGGAGTATCAGGTAAATGTATCAGTTACAATGACGTTTTTTGTGAGAGAAATTGTGTTATATTTTAATTCTTCCCAGCCCAAATAATTGCCTTAATATCATTTAATGTAGTAGTTATATTTCCATGAAAACCTATCATTAAGTTGACAAACCATTATTTAATTTAGGTAGAACAATTTCATCTTAGAATCAAGAGATATTAAACCTGTCCCAAAACAAAACAAAAAAATCTGAAATTTCCTGGTCATCAGTAGTGAAATAATCTGTATAAGTCTTCCATCTTCCCTTAAGGCAGAGGTTCCCAAACAGTTTTTGCCTGCTTCCCCCTTTCCAGAAGAGATGAAATAAAACCATTCAATACCCCTCCAAAAATTATTAAACCTGCCCAAAACCAAACACACATTTCCAAGACAGGAACTATCTTTGAAAGCTAATAGGTAAAGAAACCAGTCTTCAAATTCATTTTGATCAGAGTTCCTACATGTGGTTCATAAGCATCCATCCAGGAAAATTCTGCACATGTATTTTCCAAAATTAAACTGGCATCATTCTCTTAAATCCATTTGTGAAAGGATCAAAAAAGAACTCTATTGGACTGATAGGAAAAGAAAAATACATTAGGTTTAGTGACTGGCTAATAAAACGTTTGGTTAAAGGATTTGAAAGGGCATTATTATTCATTCAGTGTGTGTTGTTGAAAAGATTCTTGAGGTTATATTAGTAGACACCAAATATTCTAAATTCATAGATTTAACTAGATATGTCTTAATAAAGATAGAAAACAGGTCATTCATTGCAGAAGTGACTACAAAGTTCTGAGACTCAGAGAGGTAAGAAGGACTACTAACCTCATTGAGAGCAAACCAAGTGAACACAAAGTATGGCGCCTGGTAACGTATGACAGTATGGGGAGGAAGTCACACACACACAACATGTACACAAAGATTAGGAGCAGGACAAGTATCTTTCCCCAGTTACCTCATAGAAGACCAAGCAGAAGGGAGAAGGGCAGGGTATGGGCACAGGGTTGGATTTGGGTGTGGAAATAAAAGGACTATAAGGGAACCTGTAAGTCCAGCACTTCTTGTAAAGGGCCACAGTCCTGTGGTTTTCTCTTTCCCCCAAGGTGATTGGAGCCTTCGTGGATAAGCTGGGACCCTCCTCAGCTCCACCTGAGCCTGGAGGCTGGTCCAGGACTTATCCTCCTCCAGGCAGTCACTCTCCTCGCGCTGCATTGCCTTCAGCTAGCATGGAGCCAACCTCAGTTACGTGGAACAGACAGACTCCTGGCCATCACTTTCGTCATGAGAACTGTACCTTCAGTGTTTCCTTCTCCTTTTCTATTCGCTGCTGTTCCAGGTGTAGCTTCACAAGTGCTGACTCTTTAGAAGAGATTTCTTCTTTCAGCTGGTCTACCTGATGGGTCATAATCTTTAACTTTCTCTTCATTTCTGTTATCTCATCCTAACAAAATCAAAGGAGAAATGTTCGAAAGTGTATTAAGTAGACATCACCATCCTTATGGAAATTCAATACATCAAGAGCTTTTAAGGGAGACTCTAACAGCAGATCTCTTGACCACGTGGACTATTCCTTTCTATCCTGTACCCATTGACCCTCAAATACTCTGCAGCATTAACTCTTAATATTCTCATGAGGTACATATACAAAGTATACAGAATGAATATCACACATATGCACATAACATTCACACACACAACCTTCTACACGTTATTCCTAATTCATACACTGTATTTCTAATTTTAGCAGACACAATTTGAAAACACAACAAACATGATCACTGACATGTTATGCAGCAGAGTCTGCAATTAGATGACAGAAGACTATGCTCCTTTTTCTCTCACAGTCATTACTAGCAGTTTTAAACAGTAGAAGCAGAAGTATGGTGACTCTATTAATTAAAAGCTGAGCCAGGGTCCTCACATTCTATCACTTGCATCATTTCCATTTCAAACAACGTTGTTGTCCCCTTGCTTGCAAGCACCACAAGAGTCTTTCTTGATTTATTCTGAATTCTGCCATTAGGATAGCAGACACTGCATTAGCCCAGGTAGAGGAAACAGCAAAAAGTCAACGCATAAATATTTTCTTTACCTGAGCCTCCACCAGATTTTTGCTATACAGATTTCTGTCTGACCTCACAGCTTCATAAAGGTTCTGCTGTTGTTTTAATTTAGTCTCTGACTCAGCAATTTTTTTCCTGTAGTCAAAAATCTGCATTTCACGGATTTTTATGTCTTCCATGTTCATGAGGACCTGGAGGAAAAAAGAAGGAAAAAGATGCAGCTGGTCAATAGCTCAGCCCCAGTTACCAGTTCAGGACAAACAGGAGATTTCTATCAAAGGAGAGATGGTAGGAAAGTCAGAAATGCTGGTCATGGTCTAATCACTACATAGTATACAGAAATTCATCCCCGCTAATGAGGACAAACACATTTTACTGACGGTGACATTCAGCTGGTGCATGAGGTCTTGGCACAGTTAGGTTGTAATCACTGGGGGTCGAAAATAAAGGAATTCTGTTCTTAATTTCTTTCCTGATCACCCTGTGCACCAAAAAAGGAAAGAAAAAGGCTCAACTTAAATAGAGCTTAACACTGAGCATGAAGAAAGATAAGATATAACTTAGATCCTAGGCCACACTCATGGCTTTATGAAGTTGACCATGAGAAAAAAAATGGCCTTTCAACATTGATGACAATTGTAACACTGTGTTCCCAACGTCAACTTCACTCCATCAGAGAAACTCAAATGACCTCATAAAAATGCATGCTATGGTACACCAAAGCCTTTTAAGAAAGAGGAGATATGAGAGTAACAGCCTCCTTTCTGCAAGCACGAAGAACAGAGGTACAAAATTCCACCAGTGGCTTCCACACCTCTGCAAGCACCTGGAGAACAGAAGTTACAAGATCCTTTCATAGCTGTCGTGGTCCCAGACAAAGACATTTTTTAAGAACAAATTTCCTTTAAAACTCTTTCAGAAGAAACTTTTGAGGAAGAAAATGGATTATATCTATCAGTTTTCTTAGACTTTGATTGAAGAAGGAGGATGAAATTTAATTTTATTAAATGCCTTTTTATTATAAATAATTCTGCAATTTTTTGTGGGTCTATTGCTTTACTGTATTTGACACTTTTTTTTTGTTGTAGGATCACATCCCAGTGGTGCTCAGGGGAGACTCCTTATTCTGCACTCAGGAATCACTCCTGGCGGACCCAGTGGACTATATGTGGTTCGGGATCAAACCTAAGTTGGCCTAGTGCAATGCAAGTCCCAGCTTGCTGGACTATCTCTCTGGCCCCTGCTTTAAAATACTTGGTAACAAATGTTTACCTAGAAAATTATTTTTAATTATTTACACATAGCACCTCATGCCCTAATTTTAAATATAAGCATAAATATGAAATAATCATTTCTTTTTTTCCCTGAACCTTCTTTCTTCCTTCCCCCCACTTAGCCCACATCAGTTCCTCATCTACCTAAAATATAACCAGGTGAACTATGTAGCCTGTGTTCTCCCATAGTTTTCTCTGGCTTCTGCATTTTCTACACATATGTACGACCATCATGAGCCCCATAATAGCCAATGTATCTCAGGCACTAAGCATTTTACATGAAATAACTTATTTAATCCTCATCGAAAAACCCTGTGAGAGTTTGAATATGTATTGTCACCCCAGTGTTACAGAGAAAAAGTCTGACAGCCAATGAAATACCATTCTCATCCATTCACATATATATGCATATGTATGTGTGTGTATGTGTGTAAGGTATATATATATATATATATATATATATACATATCAACATCTTAGCACCTGTATTATCTCTAACCCCAAAAGTACAATTTAATAACAAGCAAAGCAAATAAGAGTGTAAGGTCTCATTTCGCTAACACATAGAAACGAAATACAAAATGTGAAGCAAAGGTATTCATGTGTACATATGGGAAGGCAGGTTCTAGCCCTGGCCTGCCATCCCAGCAGAGCCTTGCAAGAAGCCAGAGGAACCCCCCACACCATGAGGGCCGCCATTCTCAATATCTGGACTCCACAGCTCATCAGAGCTTCACCCAAGAGAAAAGCCACTCTCTCCCCCTTACGGTTAATCAATAAATGCACGAGATGAGAGCCTACTACTGAGAGCATAACACGCGCATGGCAGAACCTGGCAAGCTACCCATGTCATATTTGATATGCCAAAACCAGTAACAATTATAAACCTCATTCCCATGACCTGAAGCAATGGTTTGAGGCTCTTCATGTTCCTAGATCGAGCAGGTGCCCTTGGGCTACACTAGCACATGACAGGACTTATGGAGATGTTACTGGTGCCCACTCAAGCAAATCGATGAACAACGGAAGACAAGTGATACAAGTGTTCCTATACACATGCATATACAGATGTATAAATATCACTTGTATCACTTGTCTTCCCGTTGTTCATCTATTTGCTTGAGCAGGTGCCAGTAATGTCTCCATTCATTGGGAATGAAGTCCATTATTATTACTGTTTTTGGCATATCAAATACACCACAGGTAGCTTGCCAGGCTCTGCCATGGCTCTGGGTTCATCCCAGGGGATCCAGTCTTTTTCTATGTCAGACCAACAACCATCCAGGGCCCACAGGGCAGAGCCCTGGGTGTAGACCCCCCTGTCTCCTGTTTGTCACCTGCTGATGCAGCTGGGCACCACAGCCACACCTGAACACCTCAATGGGCAGGTGGCAGAGATGATATATCCATATAAATAGATGTATATATATACATCTATATATACACATGAATATATATTCACATATATATTCATATATATTCGTATATATATTAACATATATGTGTTAATATACATGTATATATTCACACATGTATATACACATATATATATACATGTATATACACATGTATATACATGAGTGTATATGCACATGAATATATGTGTGCATATTCACATATATATTAACACATGTGTGTACATACACACATGAATATCTTTGCAAAGATCATTAGAATTGATCTAATCTGGTATTTGTAAGTGCTGTGAAACCCTACAGTGCGGGTCTACATATGCACACTAAACTCTAATGATGGCCTTTGACTTTGTTTCCTTTTCCCTGACACTCTGAAGCATACTACAGTAAATATTTTTTGTACATGTGTCATCATACACTTGTGCTTTTACTTCTAAGAGATGGATTTCCAGGAGCTGGATGTCTGATTCAAAATGAACCCTATTTTTAACCTTAACAGATACTGCTAGATTGCCTTCCAGAATGAATATAACACTTTACATAACCAGACCATTGGAAAGAGTTTTCTTAATAGAAAATTGTATTTGTAGAGTCAGGATAAACCCTCTTTGGTCATAGTGGATGATTCTTTTAGTGTACTGTTGAATTCCATTTGCTAGAATTCCATTCAGAATTCTGCATGCATAGTCATGAATAATCTTGAACTATAGCTAGCTTTCCAGTTCTATTTGAAAATCAAGGTTTCTTCTGATTCATTAAGTTACTAGATCACCTTTATTTCCTCTCATTAATTCATTCACCCATTTATTCTTTCACTCAATGAAGACACATCTGTGAGCTATGGGATATTGTTTAAAATTTATCTATGGCAGGCACTGAGAGAGAGGAATAAGGCACATTCCCTACCCCAGGTTCAACTCTGGTAAGTAAATCTGCCATAAACTTAAGAATAAAGGAAGGGATACAAGAAGTAAGTTATACACCAAGCATTAAAATCAAATACTGGTTAGCTAACAAATAGTTTCTAAAAATGTTTCTAATCATCTTATCTAAAAAGTCAACATTTGGGATTTACATGATTTGTGGGAAATGTCTGTTCCTTCTTATCTAACTCACCCAACCAAGGTCCCTCCTTACAACCCAGACTTTCTTGTAGACCTAGAAACTATTATCACTGCAGAAGGAATGAGTTATAGCAGAAAAGCAATGACAAACAATACCACCCCCCCAAAAAATATAAAGTACATGAGTATTTTTCCCAAATTATCATCCCCCAAAGAAAATTATCTGATTCTACTATGCGGCTGTCAGAAAAGATGACATTATGAAATTTACCTGCAAATGGAGGGACATGGAGACTATCATGCTGAGTGAAATTAGTCAGAAGGAAAAGGACAGATATAGAATGACTGCATTCATTAATACGACATAAATAGATACCAGTGTTTTACTAAATGTGGGAAATGGTAATGGCAGATTAAGACTCACCATTGAATATACACAAAGAGACTTAAGTGATAAACTCTAAATACCTGCAGGGCTAGCCACAATGTGTAAAATAAGAGGCAGAGAGATGCAGAGACAGAGAGAGAGAGAGAGAGCAGAGAGAGAAAGAGAGGAAACTGGGGTACCTGTTATTAAGGCAGCATGGGGGTGGGCAGGAGGGGGGGGGTACATTGGTGGTGGAAATGGGGCACTGGTGGAGGGATGGGTGCTGGTATACTGTATTACCAAGAACCAATTATGATCACCTTTGTAATTGTATGTTTCACTGTGGTATAATAAAAAATTAAAAAAAAAAATTATCTGATTCTTTAAAGTTAGAAGAAACTCAACTTTTTTTTTATCTTAAAAAATTACTTTTTTTTTTACATGTGTTTTTTTTAATTTTTTTATTTTTACAATTACAAAGATATACAATTAAAAAGTTCATATTTGGGTTTTGGTCATACAGTGTTCTAGTACCCATTCCGCCACCAGTGCCCATCTCCCACCACCAACGTCCCCGTTCCCTCCCCCCTCCCCAGCCCTCCTCCATGGCAGGTTCTTTGTTTCTTTCCCTTTCTCTCTCTTTCTCTTTTCCTTCTCTTCCAGACTATGGATTGCAGAACATACATTAAAGGGTTGTCATGTGTATCGTTTTGCTTCTATTTAATGCTCAGTTCTAGGTTGGCATTAGTACCCTCGACAATTGTTAGCACACTGTTCCATTTTCTGTCTGACCTAGCCTCTGACTCCCACACGTTTGTGATAATTTCCACCTTTGACAACTCCTGATATATTTTTCACTTGACCTTGGATATTGGTATCATAATAAACACATATATATTTATGTTATGCAAATAAATGCAGTCATTCTGTATCTGTCTCTCTCCTTCTGGCTAATTTCGCTCAACATAATCTTCTCCATGTCCATCCATTTATAGGCAAATTTTATAACTTCATTTTTCCTGACAGCTGCATAGTATTCCATTGTGTAGATGTACCAAAGCTTCTTTATCCAGTCATCGATTTTCGGGCACTCTGGTTGCTTCCAGATTCTGACTATTGTGAATAATGCTGCTATGAACATAAAAGTAGGGATGGTGTTTCCGCTGCATATTTTTGGCCTCCCAGAATAGATTCCCAGGAGTGGTATGGCTGGGTCAAATGGGAGTTTAATTTCTAGTCTTTGGAGAAATGTCCATATTGTTTTCCAGAAAGGCTGTACCAGCCGGCATTCCCACCAACAATGGATGAGTGTTCCCTTTTCCCCACATCCACGCCAGCACTTGTTGTTCTTGTTCTTTTGAATATGTACCAGTCTCTGTAGTGTAAAGTGATATCTCATTGCTGTTTTGATTTGCATCTCTCTGATGATTAGTGAGAATGAGCATTTTTTCATATGTTTTATGGCCATTCAAATTTCTTCCTTGCTGAAGTTTCTGTTCATTTCTTCTCCCCCATTTTTTGATGGGGTTGCTTGTTTTCTTCTTGTAAAGTTCTACTAGCGCCTGATATATCCTGGCTATTAACCCCTTATCAGATGGGTATTGAGTGAATATTCTTTCCCATTCTGTGGACTGCTTTTGTATCTTAGTCACTGTTTCTTTTGAGGTACAGAAGCTTTTTAGTTTCATGTAGTCCCATATGTTTATCTTTTCTTCTAGTTGCTTTGTTAGTGATGTTTCACCTTTGAAGATGCCTTTAGCTTCAATGTCGTGGAGGGTTTTTCCTATATTTTCTTCAATGTACTTTATGGACTCAAGTCTGATATTGAGATCTTTAATCCATTTTGATCTGATTTTCGTGCATGGTGTTAGACACAGGTCCAAATTCATTTTTTTACATGTCACTGCCCAGTTTTCCCCACACCACTTGTTGAAGAGGCTTTCCTTACTCCATTTTAGACTCTTTGCATCTTTATCAAAGATTAAATGATCATGTGTTTGAGGTTGGGTGCCAGGATACTCAATTCTATTCCATAGGTACACAGGTCTGTTTTTATTCCAATACCATGCTGTTTTAATTACTACTGCCTTGTAGTACAGTTTGAAGTTGGGAAAGGTGATGCCTCCCATCTTCGTTTTTACCGAGGATTGCTTTAGCTAACCTTGGGGTTTATTGTTCCATACAAATTTCAGGAGCGTTTGGTCAATTTCTTTGAAGAATGTCATGGGTATCCTTATAGGGACTGCATTGAATCTGTACAGAGCTCTAGGGAGTATTACCATTTTGACAATGTTGATTCTCCCATCCATGAGCAAGGAATATGTTTCCATTTCCTTGTGTCCTCTTTATCTCTTGGAGCAGTGTCTTGTAGTTTTCTTTGTACAGGTCCTTTACACACTTGGGTAAGTTGATTCTTAGGTATTTGATTTTCTGTGGCACAATTGTGAATGGAATTGAGAAACTCAACTTTAAAGTCATTAAGCCTTCAGTAAATATATGGGAGTTAATTTCTCAACTTTTTCATTGACTCCCATTGAATCCCATATATATCTATCTGTATTTTCTATTTTCTAATATATAGGCATCTTAGAGATAATTCCCTATTCTAACAAATTATTTAGATTGAGGCAGGCCAAGTTGTGCAAATTATTTTATATACTTTACTATTTTATTAACTTTATATACATAGTTTCTAATATCCCTTTTGTATGTACAAGGAAAATGTAGACTGGGAGCGAGGTCGACAGATATGTATGAAAAGAAATCCTTCTCCAATCATTTCTTTGAAATCTTTAAAAAACAATTAAAACTGAATAATAGTGTCTTTTACACTATAAAAGTGATTAAAAAGTGTTATTTAGAAATAAATGTGAAACTGGGGAGTTATTCTGAATTCATTACTTGCTTCATTGTTTTGGAAGAAAGGGACTGTCTCTGTCTAAAATTTAGACTCCCTATGGATGTGACATCATCTTCTTCAGGGCCAGTGAAAAGAATAGAGTGAAAATACTTTGAACAGCATCATCAGCATTCAGAATATCAAGCAGCACATCAGAGAAGAGAAAAACATTGCTCATTCAATCACTTTGAGAAAAATGAAAAAGCAACAATAATCCATTGCACAGACAGAATAATAACATCTTTCCTCTGCAGAGGAAAGATACAACCAGTGCATTTCTTTTTGGGGGCATCCAACAAGCAGGGCCCATCTTTCTGCCAACAAAAATATACAAAAATCATGAAGTTGTTTCTGGACTCTTAAAACTGGGAATAAATAATCAGAATCTATCAGAATACCCAGAATCTCAAAGAAATTTCAATGCCATGACTATGGCATTGAATCCTATATATATATGTATATATATACACACATATATACACATATACACATATGTATATATGCATATGTATGCATGTATATGTAATTCAATATAGTCTATATGTATGTATGACTATATATATAGTCATATCATGACTATATATATATAGTCATACTATGACTATATATATATGGTATGACTATATATAGTCATACCATGACTATATATGTATGACTATATATAGTCATGGCATATGATTATATATAGTCATGGCATATGACTATATATAGTCATGGTATGACCATATATCGTCATGGAATTGAATTCATATATGTATATATGTCTACATATATACATATATGTGTACACTAAGAAAATTGATAAGAGAAATCAATTCTAAATGTTGAAATCATTCAAACCAATGTCAGGTAAAAGTGAAAACCCTGAAAATTCATAAAATGTGGAAGTGTTGGGTAAAAGCAAAACCTTTCATCAGCAAAACGCTCCCCATTAAAAATAGTATATAAAAGGAATGTGGGACGCCAGTGGTGAGCTGGAACTAAATTAATTGATTTCCCTTTAGTACTTCAACCCCACTCATGAGCTAAATCGCATCCAAATATAGAAAAGTGTTATGATGGCTGGAGAGTTGGAGCTTCTTGAAGTTGTAGACGCACTTCAGAGGAGCCCAGGAAATGCTTATGGTGCACTCTGAGGGTACAGTTCCAGTTTCTAACCTAATCCTACCTTTTCTTTCACTGTTAAAACAACCTGCCAATAGAAATATGAGCGAGATAAAAATCAATAACGCATGCCGAAAATCTGCAGCATAGTCAAAACATCATAAAGACGAAGGCCGGATAAGAAAGTAGGTCATTGAATTTGAAACCCTTTAACTTATATTTGATGAAATATCAGTACAATAAACTTCTCAAATAAGTTTTTCTGACTCAATGTCAATGGTTTGAGTGCTGACAATGCTTTTACCTCCATAATGAAACTGAAAAAGCTCATTGTCTGGAAAAAGAAAAACCCCAGGTGTCCAGAAATGTGAAGGTTTAAGTTTCCCCCACTTTTCTTGATTTCTTATTTTACCCTCAATCTCTATGCTTCTGGAGGGTTTGTTGTTGTTGTTGTTGTTGTTGTTGTTGTTGTTGTTGTTGTTGTTGTTGTTTGGTGTGTTTGGCTTGGTTTTAAGTTAGGGGTTATACCTGGTGGTGTTCAGATCTTACTCCTGCTCTGTGCTCGGGATCAACTCCAAGTGCTGCTTGGAGGATCATATGTGGTGCTAGGGATCAAACACATCAGCCATGCTCAAGGCAAGCTCCTTGTGCTATCTCTCCTCCAGCCCTGTTTTTGTTTTCAATAGCATGGTATAAGTTATTTATTTTAAAAAATGAGGATAATATCTACCCTGGAGTGGTATTATGAGTAAGTTTTAAAAAATAAGCATTTGGGTAAGAGGGCTATATAGTACAGCTGGTAAGGCACTTACCTTGCACACAGCTGACCCAGGTTCGACCCTCAGCACCTTATATGGTCCCCTAAGCCTACCTGGAGGGATCCCTTAGCAGAGAGCCCAGAGTAAGCCCTGAACGCAGCTGAGTGCCCCCACACACACATATACACACACAATTAAATAGAAATAATCCTTTGAATCATCCTTATAGGTGCCTGACTTCTAACAATTTAAAATAGTTATTCAAATAATTATTTTAAAATAGTAGGGGTTCGTCATGATATGATAGGTTAATATTATGTCATATATAAACTAGCAATGAACACTGCAATTTAATTTTTCTATGGACAAATTTTGTTCTTCAAGAAAATAATGATCCATGATACACTTCTTTTATTAGAACATAAATAGCTTATAATTTGTATTTGTCCCTTTGAAACTCCTCTCCAGGGTTCTGCTTATTAAAGATGCTTTATATAAAACTTCAAATTAGTAAAGGAAACAGGATGAGGGGTTGTTCATTGTAAAGATCTATTTTGTGAATAACATTCTTTTGATCACCTTTGTTTTCCTTACTTCTGAGCCCTTAAAAGAACATTTTTATTCAGTCTTGGCACCTCAGTCTAAAAGAGCTATGCCTGACATTATCATAGGTAAATAAGCAGTGAGTTAAGAAACTCACAAATAGGAATTCATTGTGAAGAAACAGTTTTTTGGCACAAAAATTTCTGGCAGGGAATTGTCAGAAGCCTAATATTTAGAATGATAAAGGAGGGTCTCAAAATGAGCCAAATACATAATGGGCAAAATCTTTGGCAAATCTAATAATTAACAGGGTTTTTTAATTTTTTTTTATTATACCACCATGAGGCATACAATTACAAAGGTGTTCATAATTGGTTCTTGGTAATACAGTATTCCAGCACCCATCCCTCCACCAGTGCCCCATTTCCACCACCAATGTACCCCACCCCCTCTCGCCTACCCCCAGACTGCCTCAATAGCAGGTAGCCCCGTTTCTTCTCTTTCTCTCTCTCATTAACAGGGGTTGTTTTACCTAGAAATTGTGAATGTTCTGAATAAAAAATATGAAGGACCAAAATTTATCATATCATTTATTCCTGGAGTGTCCTGATTTACTTAAATAGTAAATTTCAGAGTGCAGCAGAGGAAAATCCATGAGAATAAAGAAGCTGCGACCCACTAGTAGATTACCTGATCTTTCAGTTCATCCCTACTCCCTGTTCCCACAGCCTCCAGTCATTCTGGTTCCGTGTTATTGAGGTTGGGTTTGAATTGCGATTTGCTAGAGCCAGTGGGAGTCCAGAAAACAAGGCAAGAAGAAAGTCATGAAATGTGCTTGTGGGGTTCCTTACAAAGGATTACCTTTGCATTTCTTCCTATCTCCATGAGAAGAACGTGCATGCTGGGAGGATGAGAAATGCATCAAACAGAACAGGACTCAAGCCACAGCTTGGAGCCAGTCCTAGCCCAGATCAGCTGAGCTCCATGAATTGCAGGTGTGTGAGCGAAAAGTAATGGCTGAGTTTTGCATGCCAGTGAGACTTACTCTATACAGCATTATTATGGGGGCAGAAGAACAACTAAGAAAAGGCTTGGGATTCTGAGCTATCCAATTTTGGCACCCCAAGAAATCTTCTTTCTAGTTTGCAAATGCCAAGTGAAATTAATGGAATGTAATGTGGAGCTTTTGGCATTGCAGATTTTACCTGTATTTCTCTAAACAGAAAGTGCCTGAGGGCAAACAATTGCTATTTTCTGCAACCCACAGGAAGATGAGACCTAGCTGAGCATGGCACACAGCTGCAAGTGCCAAGGCTGCTTCAGAGAAGATACCAAGGCAGCATGCACCACAGGGACTCCTAAGGATGGCACGCCCAGAGACATAAATGCATCCTTGAAGAATTAATCCATGTACCCAGAAGAAAGTCTGGACTAGCTAAGCCGGATGTCTGGCTATGCTTTCTATTCATTCTTTCAAAACTATCTGAAAATCTACTTAGTGAAAACTGCTCTAAAGAGCTCAAGAGGAAATCAGACCTGCCTTCTAGAAACCTGTAAGTCTAAGGAAGCAGATATGCAAACAAAAGCAAATTAACACACAATTTCCTCTACTACCAGGGCAAGGGATCAAGTCTGGAGGGGTTAGAGATCACTTTTAATAATGTTCCCTTGGGAAGCGAAATTTAATTTAGTCCTTGAAAAAATGGCAATATTTTATTAATAGTCTGTCTTTATTCTTTTTGTTGAACACTGCAGCAAATTGTATTCATCTTAGAAAACTGGGAAATTACAAAAAGCATAAAATAAGAAAACTAAGACCATTTATCTCACTACCATCAAAAGATAACTACTGTTAATATGTTGGTATATTACCTCTGTCTTTTCCTATTCAGGGAAGGGCGACTTAGCTTCTGCTTTTTCTTCTGTCTAATTCTCAGAGACTTTTCATTGTAAGCATCATTGTAAGTAAAACAATGCCCCCGTGAGTATACAAGCATGTATACATGAACACTCAAACTTCTTTGGTTTTGTTTCTGGCTTTCACCCAGTGGCACTCAGGACTTATTCCTGGCTCTGCATTCATTGGAATCAAAAGCAGTGCAGGCCTCAAAAGAAACAATGACCAAGAAACAAAAACATTCACAGAATGGGAAAGAATATTCACCCAATATCCATCTGATAAAGGGTTAATATCCAGGATATGTCAGGCACTGATAGAACTTTACAAGAAGAAAACAGCCAACCCCATCAAAAAATGGGGAAAAGAAATGAACAGAAACTTTGACAAGGAAGAAATTCGAATGGCCAAAAGACATATGAAAAAAAATGCTCATCATCATTAGTCATCAGAGATATGCAAATCAAAACAACAATGAGATATCATTTCACACCACAGAGACTAGCACATATCCAGAAGAGCAAGAACAAGTGTTGGCGTGGATGCAGGGAAAAGGGGACTCTCATCCATTGTTGGTGGGAATGTCAACTAATACAGCCTGTTTGGAAAACAATATGGACATTTATCCAACGACTAGAAATTCTATACCCATTTGACCCAGCTATACCACTCCTGGGAATATACCCTGGGAAGCCAAAAACACACAGCGAGAAACATCATCCCCACGTTTATGTTCATAGTAGCACTATTCACAATAGCCAGAATCTGGAAACAACCAAAGTGCCCAAGAATTGATGACTGGATAAGGAAACTTTGGTACAAATACACAATGGAATACTATGCAGCTGTTAGGAAAAATGAAGTTATGAAATTTGTCTACAAAAGAATGGACATGGAGATGATCATGTTGAATGAAATTAGCCAGAAGAAGAAAGACAGATATAGAATGACTGCATTTATTTGTATGACATAAATATATAGATACATATATAAGTGTGTGTATATATATATACATATTATGATACCAATATCCAAGGTCAGACAAAACATGGATCAGGAGGTCTTTTCAAAAGTGGAATCTACACAAGCATCTGGGAGTCAGAGGTTGGGTGGGACAGAGAAGGGAACAGTGTGCTAACAATTGTTGTAAGTGATAATACCAGCCTAGAACTGAGTATTGAATACAGGCAAAAGATACACATGATAACCTCTAAATGTATGTATCACAATCCACAGTGTATAAGAGAAGGAAGAAAGAAAGAGAGAGAGAGAGAGGGGAGAGAGAGAGAGAGAGAGAGAGGAGATAAAGAACTCTCCATAGAGGCAGGCTAGAGGAGAGGGGAGGGAATCGGGGACACTGGTGGTGGGAAATGGGCACTGGTGGAGGGATTGGTGCTGAAACAATGTATGACCTAAACCTGAACATGAACATCTTTGTAACTGTATATCTCACTGTGGTATAATAAAATAATTTTTTAAAATAAATGAATAAATAAAATTTTTAAATGCAGTACAGGCATCAAAAATCAGATGGGTTGGACATGTAATGCGATTTGGAGACAACCGCTGGACTAGAGCAGTTACCGACTGGATCCCACGGGATGTCAAAAGATCACGTGGCCGCCCACCTACAAGATGGTCAGACTTCCTTGTAAAGACCCTGAAGGAACGGTTTGAGGCTCTTCATATTCCTGAATCAACCAGATGCCATTGGGCTACATTGGCACGTGATAGGGTCCAATGGAAATGTTACTGACCCCTGCTCGAGCAAATTGATGAATAACGGGATTCAAGTGATCAAGTGAAGAAATAAAAGAGGACATGAGGAAATGGAAACACATCCCCTGCTCATGTACTGGGAGAATCAACATTTTCAAAATGGCACTAATCCTTAAAGCATTATACAGAATCAATGCAGTCCCTATAAGGATACCCATGACATTTTTCAAAGAAATTGACCAAACATTTCTGAAATTTGTATGAAACAATAAACTGCAATAAATAACTAAAGTAATCCTTGGGGGGCCTGAGCAATAGCACGGTGGGTAGAGTGCTTGCCTTGCACACAATGGAACCAGGTTCGATCCCCAGATCCCATATGGTCCTCCAGCACCACTAGGAGTAATTCTCAAGTGCAGAGCCAGGAGTAACCCCTGAACATGGCTGGGTGTGACCCAAAAGGAGGGAGGCATCACCTTCCCCAACTTCAAACTGTACTATCAAGCAGTAGTAATTAAAACAGCATGCTACTGGAGTCAAAACAGACCTGTAGACCTATGGAATAGAGGTAAATACCCTGACACACATCCACAAATATTTGATCACTTAATCTTTGATAAAAGAACAAAAAAATATGAAGTGGGGCAAGGAAAGCCTCTTCAACGAGTGTTTCTGGGAAAAGTGGGCAGCTACATGTAAAATAATAAATTCAAACCTCTGTTTAATGCCATGAATAAAAAGTCAGATCAAAATGGATTAAAGATCTCAAAATCATACCTGAATCCATAAAGTACATTGAAGAAAACATAGTCTTCCATAACATTGAAGCTAAAGGCATCTCCAAAGATTAAAACACCTCTAATAAAGCAAGTGGAAGCAAGAAAAAATAAATGGGCCTATATGAAACTAAAACGCTTTTGCAGCTCAAAAGAAATGGTGTCCAAAACACTAAAATAGCCCATGGAGTGGGGAAAGAATATTCTCCCAATGCCCATCTGATAAGGGGATTAATAACCAAGATATATAAGGCACTGATAGAACTTTACAAGAAAAAAAAACCGACTCCATAAAAAATTGGAAGAAACAAAAGAAACTTCCTCAAAGAAGAAACTCGAATGCCCAAAAGGCATATGAAAATATGCCCTTCATCACTAATCATCAGGGAGCTGCAAATCAAAACAGCAATGAGATATCATCTCACACCACAGAGTTTGGTACACATTCAAAAGAAAAAAGAACAACCAGTGCTGGCATGGATGCCGGGGGAAAGGGATTCTCATTCACTGTTGGTGAGAGTGACAACTGGTCCAGCCTTTTTGGACAACAATATGTACATTCCTCCAAAAATTAGAAATTGAGCTCCAATTTTACCCAGCAAAACCACTCCTGGGAATATACCCTGGGGGTCCAAAAACACAGCAGAAACACCATGTTTCTATGGTGTTTCTAGTACTTCTATGTTCATAGCAGCACTATTCACAATAGCCAGAATATAAAAATAAACTAAGTGCTCAAGAACAGATAACTGGATAAAGAAACTATGGTACATCTACACAAAGGAATTCTATGTAGCTGTTAGGAAAAACAAAGTTATTAAATTTGCCTATAAATGGATATACATGGAGAGTGTCATGCTGAGTGAAATTAATCAGAGGGAAAAGACATATAGAATGGCTGCATTTATTTGATAGAGATAGATAGATAGATAGATAGATAGATAGATAGATAGATAGATAGATAGATAGATAGATAGATAGATAGATAGATAGATAGATAGATAGATAGAGAGAGAGAGAGAGAGACAGATATAGAGATAGAGAGATAGATAGATCTAGATAGATATCTACATCTATATAGATATATAATGAGACTAATATCCAAATCCAGGCAAAACAGACCAGAATGACTTGTCAATGGTTGGAATCTATGTATGGGGAAAGTGTATGGGTGACAGAGGTTAGTCAAGATAGAGAGGGAACCCTGATATCAGTAAGTGTTGGAAATGGTAACGTCAGACTAGAACTAAGCAGTGAACGTAGGCAAAGGAACATACATGACAACCCCCTAAACGATGTATTGCAAGCCACAATGTGCAAAAGAAAGGAGGGGGAGGTGAGTGCCTACAATTGAGGCAGGATGGGGAGAGAGTAGGGAATCTGGAAACATTGGTGTTGGGAAGGGTGCACTGGTAAAGGGATAGGTACTGGAAGCGCTGTATGACTGAAACCCAATCATGAAGAACTTTGTAACTGTATATCTCACAGTGACATATAATAAAAATTTTTTAAGTTTTTCATGCAGAGCATGACTTCTAGAGAGAGAAGAGAGTCTGGGTATACTAAGAGCTTTGTCTTAGGCTACAAGTCTTGCAAAATACTGATAGACTCTATCCCTAGGATGGTCAGGTAGGAACTGGACAGCTGGTATCCCTGGGGTAATCCTACCCATCTGTGAACAGATTCATCCCTTATTCCCACAGGATATGAGCATAATATTTTATGATATGCTATGATGCAAAAGCACTGTTTTATTTTTAAAATAGTCTATAGCTTGATCATCCAGGTTGACAAGTATTACTCTGAGCATGGTTGACTTTGATTTTTAGCTTAGGTAAGGGCTTAATGAAGGTGGGAGTAGGGTGGTAAGGAGAAGTTTCTGTCACACCTCATCCAAAGGAGGCAATAGTAAATACCCTCTTGCAAATGTCATTTCCAAAAGAGATCAGTGCAGGTGGGTACTGAGAATATGGAATTCAGAATCAGATTTCTTGGACTCATGCTATAATCTTTCTATTATTTTTATTTTTTGCTTTTTGGGTCACACTTGGAAATGCTCAGGGGTTTCTCCTGGCTCTGCACTCAGGAATTACTCCTGGCGGTGCTCGGGGATCATATGGGATGCCAGGAATCAAACCCAGGCTGGCACAAGCAGGCTGCATGCAAGGCAAACACCCTACCCACTGGACTATCACTCTGGCCCCTATTATTTTTGTAAACAAGTTTTAACATTTAGAAAATAGTGCCCCTGGGGGGCTGAGGAGCTGGTTGAGAGGGCTGGGCATGCCTTGCATGCAGGAAGCCGCTCCACACCAGCCACCTGGGTGCAGAGTAGCGCCTGAGCCACCTCCTCATGCAGCCCCCTCCCCAAAAAGTGACTCTTAATGCTATTGTTTGTGAAGACCCCACTGCTGGGCCTACCTTATAAGGTGTAGTTCTTAATATTGTAACTCTTACTTCATGATCTTTAAAATAAATATTTGATACTTCAGAGAGGGTACTCTTGCTGCTTTGTAATATGATCTAAATTTCTGTGTTCAGAAGCTACAAAGAGCAGAAGAGTTGAACACAGACTCTCCTGAAGAATGTGGTTTGGATTGTTGGCTTGCAAGCTGAGCCTCTCAAAGCCAATTGATTTTGTTCTGTTTTTGCTTTGGTTTGCTTTTGGGTTACAACCAGTGATGCTCAGGGCTTACTTCTGGCTCTGCTCAGGGATCAAAGCTGGCGTGCTCAAGGGACTATGTGTGGTGCTGGGGATTAAACTAGGGTAGCAGGTGCCTTCTGCCCCTTGAGGTGTTGCAGGTGTGGCTGTGGTGCCTGGCTGCGTTGGCAGGGGGAAAACAGGACACAGGCTGGTCTACACCCTGGGCTCTGCCCCATGGGCCCTGAATGGTTGCTGGCCTGACATATAAAGAGACTGGACCCCTGGGATGAACCCAGAGCCACGGCAGAGCCTAGCAAGCTACCCACAGTGTATTTGATATGCCAAAAACAGTAACAATAATGAACCTCATTCCCAATGAATGGAGACATTACTGGTGCCCACTCAAGCAAATCGATGAACAACGGGATGACAAGTGATGCAGTGTTACAAGTGAGGGATGCAAAAAGAATAGGAAGTACTACCCAAGTTGCTGAGAGGTGTAACACAGGGAAAAAAAAAATCTCACATTGAAACTTTTACTGAATTAACTCTAACAATGTGATGCAGTCAGAGGAGAAAAATGATTATCAGGAGGAAGAGGTTGCAACAAATTATGTGCTCAGATACAGTCACTGAACCCCTTGGAAGACCATATTCCTACCCACAAATGTCAGATATGACTGTATGACTTACTTTGGTCAAAGGTTCTATGCCTGTCCCCTGCCAGTGGGGCCTGACAGGGTCAGCCGGGAGGAAAGACAATAGGAGGCAAGGCCATAGCTGATTCCCATAGGCACTAATGTGAGAAAAAAAAAAATCTTTGTGGCTACAAACCAATGAGGAGTTTAGGGTTATTTATTGCAGTTTAAGATGACTCATCCAGAGACTTAGTGGGCTAGTCCACACTAGAAAATTGACTATTCCTCTGGGAGTTAAAAAAAAATCGATCAATGGAGCCTCTAAGACAGCTAAATCAGAATAGAAATATGCTGTCTTACAAAGGCTCCCAGTCAGGCACTGAGAGTCACCTGGGAATATTTCCAAAAGGAATAAAAAACTCTGACCAGGGCTAGACTGTGTGCACCGATGTTAGTGCTCTTCCAAGGCAAATTCTGAAAACACCTGCTGAGTCTTTATTTGATTTAGGCTGATTTTCTAACCGGAAAGCATAGTTCCCAATTTAATTATGCTCACAACTCAAACGGTATCTGTATCCTTTGTCATTCTCTTTGAGATTTAACCCCAATGAAACACACCTGCACTGGAGGCTTAACCGCAGGTGTCATTGAGGAGAAGGAAGAGAGTACTTGCACTGTGTGGCCACATTTTGCCAGGGAGAGAAAGAAATAACCTCATCAAATGACTCTTCTCTCCTAGGTCTCCCCAAGCCTTCTCAAGGCTCATAACTCAAGCTCTTCTCCACTCCACAGGTCCTCCCTGATCTTGAAACCTCAGCTCTGTGCCCTGAGTAACTGCTCCCAAGAGAGCTTGTGTTTAACCATTAATGATGCTTAATGCAGCAATGTCTAAGACAACGGTTCACATCAAAGGCAGAGCCCTAATGTCATTCTCACAGATTCTGTCCTAAGCCCACGCCCCTGAAAGCAGATTCCAAGGTGCGCTGTCTGGAACTCGGCTATCTATCCTGTAGATTCCCGTCACTGGTGAGCTCTTGGGCTTGCCGTCATTTTAAAATAAAATGCTTTGTGAACATGTAACATGGTTCACTGAGGCCAATAGTCACTTAATTAGTTGCTTTTCTGCTAACAATTTATTGCCATATTGGCTCTAAGGAGACAAGAGTTTCTATAACAGATGGGACATGAGAACAAAGGGGGTGATGCCCACAGCCTTGGTGAGGCAGAGCTGAGGAGTGCCACAGGACAATGCCACAGGGAAGAGAGAGAGCCCAGAAGTTGAGAGAAAGAGCTCAGAAAGGGAAAATGGAAACCATCAAGATGAGCCTTGTCTGTTTCACTATTTGGCCAAACGTCAGCTCTGGACCATTCTTATTCTGTGAACATTAACCCTGTTAGAGTTTCCTGAGCTGAAATCTGAGTAAGTCCACTTGGCAATAGTATGTGAAGGTCCAAATAAGGCAGACCTCCCCCACCACCCCCAGGAACAGCTCACCTTTTGCGTGAGGTCACCGGCTTCACTGATGTACCGATCTCTCTCCTTTTCCAGCTGAAAGATGATCTTCCTCTGCTTCTGAGCCTCCTCCTTGTAGTTCTGGATTTCCTCCTCCAGGTTCCTCTTGGCCTGTTCATGGAGCTTTACCAGGTCGATCTGTTTCTGGGTTGCATGAACTGCTTTAAGCATATTCTGCAAGAGGACAACACAGCAGTCACATGATTTAAAACTCTCACAGACTTCCGGTGCACTTTACTGCCTTTTCATCTTGAAAATAATTAGATGTATTGCTTTTAATGAATAAAACGAGCCATATCCACGGGGCAGAGCTGCTACCGGCCCTCCCTGTGCTCAGCTGGTCATGTGGCATCCAGAGGGAAGGCAAATTCTAGCCCTGGCACGCCATCCCAATAGAGCCTCGCAAGAAGTCAGAGGAACCCCCCACACTATGAGGGCCTCTTCAACATTGGGACTCCAATAGTCAGAGCTCCACCCAAGAGATAAGCTGATCCCTCCCCATTGTGGTTCATCAGTAAATGCACAAGATGTGAGCCTACTACCGAGAGTATACCACCCACACAGCAGAGCCTGGCAAGCTACCTATGTCATATATGATATGCCAAAACCAGTAAAATTATAGGTCTCATTCCCATGACCTGAATGAGTGGTTTGAGGCTCTTCATGTTCCTTAAGCAAGAACCTTGGGCTACACTAGCACATGACAGAACATATGGAGATGTTACTGGTGCCCGCTCGAGCAAATCGATGAACAACGGGAAGCAAGTGATACAACTGAT